>CATIWF010026413.1:0-78980 GCA_949630135.1 Balakata baccata
TTTAAATCAGGAGTCTCTAATCATTTTATTCTGAGACACAGTACGCAGATCAAAATCAACGCAGAATTCTGCGTTGATTTTGATCTGCGTACTGTGTCTCAGAATAAAATGATTAGAGACTCCTGATTTAAAAAACAAGTAGAAGACAAATTTGATACTCTAATTAGAATCCAATGTTAACTTCTCCTACCCAAAACTCATAAGTGAAGATACAATTGAATATCTGCAATATTTAAAATCTTACAAATTTTTTGTTAAACAAAAAAGGAAAATAGCAATCGTGATAAAAATGTATTCTAAGTTTAAATTAGGATCCATATATGATGCATCAAAATATAAACTTAACTTTTAGATGGACACGTTTTATCTGAGTCAATCGTTAATTTACAAATTTAACTGTTTGATTAATATTTTATGATCTCAATTGATCATTATGTATAACACATAGACGTAAACTGAGCCGAATTATTCCTAATAAAATAATCGAGTAAAGGAATTTTTTTTTTTTTAAAATACTTAACGTGCAAGCTTTTTCAAGGTTTTTTTTTTTTTCTAATGAATTGTATAAAAGTTCACCAGCTGGATAGCTATCATATCTCGGCCAATATAATTAATAGTATTGTGTTTTTTTTTTTTTTTTTGTCATTCAATCCATATTCTTGTACTATGTATATAGTGGCTTGAAGAAATAGTCAAATATTTATGCTTGAAGCAAAATTAGCAACATAAAAAAAATTGAAAATCAGCTGTTAAAAATAAAATAGAATGACGTAACAGCAAATTGAAAACCATATACATTGTAACTACACTCAAACGTTTATTTGAAGTAACAGCAAATAGAATGAATAAAATGATAATTTGAAAAAAAAAAAGAGAAAAAAACTAATTATTTTCTAAAAAATAATAAAAAAAACCTAAAGATGTTAATTATAATTGCCAGCTGGTAATATTAACTATAAAAATAGAGTAGTCTATTATTATATAAAAATGCCAAACAAGCCAAAAGCTTGCAATCATTTACCAACCAAATGGATCCTGTTTGATATTATATTCGAAAAAAATACTTTTAGAAAATTTTTTTTTAATTTTGAAAACTGTTTTTTGGTAAAAGCATGTAAATAGTTTTTTAAAAAAATAAGTTTGAAAAAATTATTTTATAAAAAATAAAAAAAAATTTAAATTTTGCTTTTATAATTTTCAACAGCAATTCCAAACACCTCATATCATAGGCTTGACACATGGAATTAGAGACCGGTAATTTTATTTTTTGGATTTTTCTTTGTATAATCTGAGATATACATATGATACCTACCTACGTATCTCTTTTTTGCCAGCTTTTGTTTTTTTTCTAAATTGATTAATTAATTTTATACATTCTAATTTTAATTCGTAACGAAATCATACTAAGTATAATTTTATATATATATTTTGATTTCTTAATTGAGTGATATTTAAGCCATTTTAAAAAATATATTCGATTAATTTATTTTTCGTTTTGATAATATATTCTTGCACTCAGAAATGTGAATCTAAAATCATCTATTAAATAATAAAATTGAAAACAAACTTAACTATTTAGCATTTAAACTATTATTTTATAGATATAAGTCGAATAATTATAAAATTGTAAAAAAAATTTATCAGCAAAAAGAAAATAACAAAATTAGAAATGGGGCAGGCACATGAGAAATAGGCGTCTTTGAGCTGGCAACACATGTGAAGCTGCTAAATGTTATTATGACAACTCCCAAGTCTTTTCCCCCATCTTTCATAATATTTAAAAATAAAAAATTCCTGGAGACTGAAACTTATTGCAAACTCCAGAGAAATATGATGTGTTTATTTACAATATGATTGTTCTATGTCATGCTTGTACTTTGAATCATTGTGCTTTCTGTTTCACTATTTTTTTTTTTTTTAGTTTTTCCATTTTTTGAAAAAGATTTAATTTTTTTTAATTTTGAAATATGCGAATAGATATTTTTTAAAAAATATATTTAAAAAAATTAGTTTATACAAAAATTAAAATAAATAGCTGATTAAATAAAAAATTCAAAATTTATTTTCGAAACATTCATTAACAATTTTAAATTTTAACAATAAAACATTTATTTAAAAATTTAAAAATAGATATATGTTCAAATTTGAATTAAAAATTTTGTATCAACTTATCAATACTCATCATATCTGGTGGTATACAATAGCAAAAATAATTTTAAAAAGTTGTATATTTTTTAATTATGTGATTTATCCTTTAACATAAAGCCCCAATTAAATTGGGGTGACATTTTCGGATAAAAAAAATAAAATAAATAAAAAAGATGGAGTGACAATAGCAAAAGATGATTGCCACACGCTGACGATATATATATATATATATAGAGAGAGAGAGTTGTCGGCTTCTAAACTCTTAACTAAAAAAAGAAACAAAGATCCTTCTACCGTCTAGATCTAACGGTCTCTCCCTCTCCTTCCTTTTTCAACTTTGATCATCTCTCTTCTTCCCCCCAGCCATTTTTATTTACAATGGGACCTGCCTTCTATTTATAAAATTACGCGCTCTCTCCTTCCCCCTCTCTCTCTCTCCCTCTTTCATGGCTATTTGAGAGAGAAAACATTTCATTTTTCATTTTCATTTTCATACATATGTGTATTGAGGGAGGGGGAGAGAGGTAGAGATAGAGAAAGGGAGCTACATAGATATTGCTTGTCTGAATTTTTAGGGCTTTTCTTAAATTGAAGTAGAGAGGAATACCAATTGCGAGGAGGAGGTGTGAGTGACTCGTGGTGGAAAGGTTAGAGCGAGAGAAAGGAACAACAATGCCGGCATTGGATTTTTTGGATGCTTTTCTCTTCTCTCTCAGCAGAGCTTTCTGTAGTCCTCTTGCTATTTTCATTCAGATCCAGGTTTGTTTTTATTCTTATTCAGATCCAGCTTTGTTTGCTTGCTTGTAATAAATTTTTGGGCACAATTTAAACGACACATGTTTGTTGAATTTCGATTTCCTAGCTTTGGTGTCTCAAAAAAATACATCGAGTCTAATTGCATTCGAGTTTTTATTTCTGATTGTTCAGGAATTCAGTTGTGTTGTAAACTATGAAATTTGATTTTTTGTTCTCTGATTGCCTATCAAATATCAAACTTCTGCTGTAGATTGGTTTCATTTCCTTTTTTCTCAAATTAAAGTTTCTCCCTTTCCATTCGTTTTTTCTTTGATAAAGCTTTTTGCTTCATGACTTCTGCATCTGCGCTGTTCGGTTTATATACGGAATGCCAGTTGATGCTTGCATATTTAAAAACTTCTCACTTTTTCTTTAAAATTTTTGGTTTTGTTTTTTTAGGATATGTAAAAGTCCCATAGGACATCTTTCTATCCTTTCCACTTCACAATTATTTTTTTATTTTTTTATTTTTTTTTCAAATGTGGTTCCCTAGAAATTATGTATACAATCTCTCACACTCTCTGCGATGCATTGAGAGGTTAGTGTTATTCCAATGCTGAATCTTTTATTCATGCTGTAGGGATGTGTAATCTGCTTAGCTCTTGCTATTGGGTGGGCTTTTGCTGCTTTTGTCAGGTATTGATATTTTAGCAAATATCGTTTGAAAATTATTTATAATTTTTTTCTCTCAATTTTGGTTCTTATATAGTTTAAGTTGCCTTCACTTTTTAAGACATAAGTACTTTTCGCAATCTCAGGAATAGAGAGATCAATCAGATGAAGGATAGCATGAGAGCTGGCAATAGCTTTGCATTTCTCAGTCATGATATTAATGATCTCGAACACTTAAAGCAGGTCAATCTGCCTCGAGTAACTGTTGTTATGCCTTTAAAGGGATTTGGAGAACACAATCTACACAATTGGAGAAGTCAGGTAAGTTGTTCATTATGTGGTGCCCTTTTTGGTGGTTGTTTCCCCAATTCCCCCCTTTTTCTCACACAAGTGCTAAATTGGGAAGTTATTCTATCCCTTAAAATTCAAGTTTATAATAATACGTCTGTTTTTTTCTTTGATTTCTGGATTTTCAAACAATTGCCAATACCGTTCTTTGGATGATTCTTGGGCATGTAGACCAAGTTTCTATGTTTTCTGTTTGTCGAGGATTAATGTCTTGCTACTATTTATTATGTTTTATATTTATCTGGTTTACCTTTTTGTTTGGAACAAATGATATGGTTTGGGTGCCATTAACTGGATTTGGTTCTTCACTACATGTAGATCACATCTCTCTATGGCGGTCCTTTGGAATTCCTTTTTGTAGTGGAAAGTACAGAAGACCCTGCTTACAATGCTATATCTCGGTTATTGTCAGAGTTTAAGGTATTGTTTTATTTCACTAATTTACTTTCTTAGTATTATGGAGTTCAGGTATCAATAGAGTAATTATTCCCAGTGTAACATGATGCATATTGAATTGGCACCTTCATTTTTTTTTTTAATGGAACATCATGAATCTCTTTCATAAAACTTATGTTGATTTTTATTTTTCTGCTCTCTTTTGGTTTGTTTTTATGTTTTCATGTGCTTTTTCTGGCATTTATCTTCAGGGGAAATTATGAAAGGTCAACAACAATCATAAGTTTAGTTTTCAATTGAAGCAATATAGGAAATCTCTGCATGGAAAAATGATGGACAAATAAATATGATAAATGAGTGTGTGCATAATGAAAATTACACATTTCTTTGCTTAAAACACCCGCCTTGCTTATTTATGATTTAATTGGTTGGTTATATATATTGTTAAATTTATGCAGGATGATGTTGATGCAAGAGTTATTGTAGCTGGTTTATCAACAACTTGTAGTCAGAAAATTCATAATCAGTTGGTATGTATCGTGTTTACGATCAGTTAGTGTAAATGTTCTTTTGCCAAGCCTTCTTTTCCAGTTTCCTTTTAGGTATCTATGTAAACAAACATGATTCACTTTTTGCATTCTAGGACATATATTGATCCAAAGTTATGTCAAGTAGGGTTTTCATTTCTGCTTTGGATTAAATTCTGGTTAGTACTAAGTGTAATATGAAGTTTCCATTTGGATTACATTTAGAAAACCAGGACATTAGCATTTGCAAGATCATATAAGAAGTTGATATTACATATATTTGTACAAATTTTGTCCTTTCTATCGTCTTTTCTAATTTCTAGAAGCATCTCTTGGTTAGCTTTTATTTTATATTATGGTTGTTTTGTCCAGTTTGGTGTTGAGAAAATGCATAAAGACAGCAAGTATGTGCTATTTTTGGATGATGATGTTAGGCTACACCCTGGGTCTATTGGAGCCCTCACTGTTGAAATGGAAAAAAATCCTGAGGTATGGATTTTTTTTCTTATGCTTATAGGTGTGGCGGTCTAACTCTAAACTATAAATTCATTCTCTGATTTTAGCTATTGGTTAACGGCGTGCAGATATTTATTCAAACAGGATACCCACTTGATCTGCCCTCAGGGAGTTTGGGAAGCTATTGCATCTATGAATATCATATGGTATAGCACATCTTATAAACTTTTATTTTGCTCGCCTTTTTTAAGCTTTATGACAATTATGCATGTGATACTATATTTTGTTATGTAGATTTAAATATGGTCTTAGTTAACTTTAACTTGGATAAGAGGGAATATGTGATTGATGACTCTTGCAACAACATTGTTTAAACGAAGCACTATTCAAATAGAAATCATGTTCTCAATTATGTGAAGAGATTGAAAATATGCATTCCTGAGACTTCTCACTGAAATTTCAGGGAGCAAACAATCTGAAATATTTAAACTTGATATATCTCTTCAATTTACTTAAGTTGAGCTGCAATAATAGTCTGGATGGTAAGTTCTCCATTCATGGGTGGAAATCATCTTTTTGTTCCATTGATATTTGATCTGTTTGGGGAGGGTTCTTTTCCAGCATTTCTCACCCTTTATTCAGTGGATATAGATTCTTATATCCTAGAAAGTTAGGAATAACATGAAACTGTGCATTTATGACGGTTTTACAGGCTTGCTTTTCATTCAGTTTATTTTTTCCCTGTGCTATATTCTTTAACTCATGATCATGTTGAATATTTCTATGAACAGCCTTGTTCTATGGGCTTTGCTACTGGTGGAAAAACATTCTTTCTTTGGGGAGGGTGCATGATGGTAAGCACTTGCTGCTGTGCTTTTAAACTGTGCAAACAGGATTCGAAAGTTGCCTTAATTTTCTGGATTTTTTCAGATGCATGCTGATGATTTTAGACATGACCGCTGTGGTGTGGTCTCAGGACTTCAAGATGGCGGATACTCTGATGATATGACTCTTGCAGCTATAGCTGGTAAAAACTCAAAATTAGTTTGCTGATTTAGTTAGAAGCTATCTTTCTCTTATTCTCTAAGGCGCAAAACTTCATGCTGGCGTAGACTCTTTAACTTTTTATGATGGTTCACTTTTCATTCTTTTCTAGGGGTTCATAAGAGGCTAATTACATCACCTCCAGTTGCTGTTTTCCCTCACCCCCTTGCTAGTGATCTTAGTTTTTCAAGGTTTGTAATGTTGATCTAGACTTCAATGCGTTGCCTGTTTTTCCATATTTACTTATTGACAATTTTTTCTAGGTATTGGAATTACTTGAGGAAGCAAACATTTGTTTTGGAATCATACACAACAAAGGTTAACTGGTTAATGAACCGTGCATTATTTTATTTCCACTGCTATTTGTCATGGGGGTTTGTGATGCCATACTTTATGGCTATGATTCATATTTCGGCAGCACTGCGAATCTATATCCAAGGATATGCACGTGAAGAAACAAAGTTTGTTTCTAATGGTGAGCACTTCACTTTCCTGAGAGTTGTACTATTGATTCGGGTTTTTTTAGAAGTCATCTGTTGATTTGGGTATAATGTCTCTCTCTCCTCCTTTGGTGGGGTGTTTGTGGGAGCAGTAACGATGTTTGGTATTCCAAGCTTTAGATGAAACATGTCAGACGGTGCTTCTTGATGAATCTCTTATAGAGCTTCTCACTTACAATGCTGGGTTTGGGGAAAAACGTAGGTTAGGGGAAGAAAATGAGGGGAATACCATGTTTGTTTCTTCTGTCTTGGTTGGAGAAGCAAGAATAGGAGAAGATGAAAAGCGGTTAAAATTTAAATTACTATCATGCCCTCCAATTAATTTTAAAGTATACATATTGTGGATATAAATTTTATAGGCTTGAAATACATTGGATTTGCCAATTTCCTCAGCTTCTCCCCGAAGTGGAGAGATAAGTTGTAGTGGGTCCAGGCAATTAGTTGACTGTTTGAGAAATGACATTGTACATGTAGGATTAGTCGACTGTTGTAAGTCTTATTCCCCTCCCTTTTCTCTAGGGCTCCCAAACAGGTGAAAGTCTTGTTCCACCCAGTTCTCTTTCCCCTTGCTTTCATTCCCCAGCTATTTCCCCTTTTCTTAACAGACTGTAACATTGATTGGCTATAGTTCTGGAACTAAAAAGTTTCGTGAAGGTTCATTGCTTTTCTTTTTCATTTGGTTTTCTTTTTGCTTAATGATGACATCTTTTGAAAATGTTTTATGCTTTTAATCATTGCAAATAAGAAGAGTGCACAATTTTTTTTTTGTTTTTCACCTGAAGATGTGCATTTTAGTTCGTCTTGGAAAAATGTTAAAATTTAGAGGTAAGCCTTCCTATTAATTTTGAGAGGTGGCATTATCTTTAAGCAATGATATTATATATCCTTATGCTCAAAGCTGAGAACATTGTTTCCGCAGGGTTGTTACTGGTCACTGGCCTAGTTGTATGCACCTTTACGGAGCTTTTCTCAATGTGGAATTTGACGAGGATAGAAGTTCAATTATGCAACATGCTGTCTCCTGAGGCTCCTCATCTCTCTCTTGCTACTTATAACTGGGTCCTTGTGAGTATTTCTAATTTTTTTGGGTGCAGTTGCATTATTTGATAAACTTTATTCTAGATGTGATATTCATGCATTTGTAGAATTTCGGATTACCAAAAGATTTTACACAAATTTTCTGTTTCACGATGTAAAGAAATAAGAATGAAAAGAAATCGATAATTTCATTGATAGTAGAAAGCTCTATATATACAACTCTATGAATATAAAATAGGAAACAAATATATAAAAAATAGGATACAATACAAATTAGGAAATAAATCTCTACCTATTCCTAATTACATAAATCAAGCTAATTAATAATATTATTCAAATATCTCTTAATATCTCACAACACTCCCCCTCAAATTGGAGCATAAATATCAATCATGTTCAACTTGTTACAGATGTAAAAAACAAAGAGCTCAAAAACCTGTAGCACAGAAGGCCTCATACCACACTAGTGTAGACCCAATCAGGTAGAAAATGTCATATGAACCAACAAAACCTGTAACACAAAAGGTTTCACACTACTCTAATGTAGATCCAATTAGGTAGGAGAAAATGTCGTACAATCCGAGGAGAATAAAGCGAGATATACCGACAATAAATGTCACCCGACAAGGGTGACCCAAGAAATTACATATTCTGCGCTTAAGGGCAAAAAAATAAAATGGATCACTCATGATGACCCAACTACGACAAAGAGATGCTCACTTAGGCATAACTCTCGGATCGATTTCCAAATAGGGTTCCATTGGAACCCATGGCTCTGATACCATGTAAATAAATAAGAATGGAGAAAAATCGATTATTTCATTAATAGTAGAAAACCCTATATATACAACTCTATGAATATAAAATAAGAAACAAATATATAAAGAATAGGAAATAATACAAACTAGGAAATAAATCTCTACCTATTTCTAATTACATAAATCAAGCTAATTAATAATATTATTCAAATATCTCTTAATATCTCACAACACTTGATACTGTAGAATCTTCTGCCTACACCTTGACATTCTTTTAGGTTTTAAATGCTGTACATCTGGGGAGGGGTTTCAAATTCTCCAAATTAACAGTTCAAAGAGTCATGTGTCCTTCAGAATAGCAGATGATATAAATTTAAGCTTTAGGCGATAAGATGATCAAAGATTTAAATGCAATAATTTTCTTTAAATATAAAGGAAGCTGGCAGTTAATGTTCAAACTTTTCTTGAGAAGTCCAAATATCATGAGTTAGGGATGATATATCCTGGTCATAACTGATGAATTGCAACTAATGTAATATATGCAATGGAGCAGGTATTTGTTGCGATGTTGGTGGATAACTTCTTATATCCCATATCAGCATTCCAGTCTTACTTCTCTCAGTCTATAAATTGGTCTGGTATACGGTACCACTTGAAGGAGGGGAAGATACGCAAGGTATGCCAGTTTAAGCCTTTTGCAAAGCTAGTTTTATTATTTATTTTTCTCCAAATGCATATATTATTATGATACTAATACTTCCTCCACAAGATGTGTCTGATTTACCTCGACTTTTGTCAGTTTCACTCTTCTGTTCTTGAATAGATTTCAGGATGTTCTTGTTCCTGTTTATACAAGCAGAAGTTAGCTTTTATAAGGGTTGACATATAACAGAAGACGTTGCTTTGGGAATTTCTTTATTTCTGCAATCTTTTATTTTAATATTTTGAATTCTCCTAGTTTCTATATGACCAAAGATATGTTGCTTTTTTCATGCCTCAGTCTTTTGAAACAAAAAATTAACTCACAGCTATTTTACCCTTGCATTTTGGAACCATAAATTACTTGGTATTAAAAGCGTGCTACTTTGCCACGTCTAGTGAATAAGTTGACCTTCACATTTTTGCTACTTTCATTCACATTCTAAACACTTGCAGCAAAATCTAACTTTATGTACTACTTTTTGCACAGATCGAAAGAAGCAAAGATAAAGATCCGATATACACAGATTTAGGAGGAAAAAAACTGTATGGGAAGAGAGGATCTCCTTCTAAAGCCGCTTTCCTTGGCTCCTTAGCCAAAAGTTGGGCGCAGTGGCGACAACCTAAGAAATTTGATGCCTAAAAATGAGTCCAGCGAACAATTCTTGTGATTTTTTACCCTTTAAGACCCAATTGGCAGTTAGGTTTTGGGAAGCAAAATTCTTGGTGGATTGGGGCACTTATGGATAGGGTTGGCTAGTCCATTATTGATTAATTTTAGAGGTTTAGGAATTTTTGTCTATTTTTTAAATCTTCATTCAATCAATTTCCTTCGTCATTTTAGGCCAACTTTGTCTGGGCTGATTTTGTAATTTTCAGTGATTTTCTCTGTAATTTATGTAATTTAATACAGTTAACAAGTCATATGTTAGTCAGCAGTATCGCAAAATTTCTATTCAATGTCATATTCATGCAAGTGAAATATGGAAAGTAATTGTCCAAAGCTCTGTCCATTTTTTATATGATTGCTGGCCTTAGAAATCTCCACCTAAAAATTACGAGCTGCAGTGTTAGATTTACATAGCAACTCACTTGTGGTCTAATAATGGGTATTCAGATTCTTCTCCATTCTTGCTACAATATCGCCTATTTGAAACTAAGAAATGTGACTAGTGGTCATCTGTAGTTGAAATGTGATTAAAGGGCTAATACTTGAAAATCCTTGACACACTTTCATTTAACCAAAGATCCTTAAACAATAGGAAAAACATGCAGTCAGTATCAATAATAAGCATAGAAAGCACGAAAAGTCATTTAAGGACATGAATGATTTATAGATGGTTTAAAACAATGATGCTGCAGGTTTACAACAATGCCTTCCAATCCAAGGATGCTCTTTCTCCAACCTACTTGGCTTAAGTCTAAGTCCATCTGCTCAGAACCTTAGTGAAGAAATTAACTGCTTAATAATCTCCAGAGCCCGCGACAGAAATATGCATGATAAAAGATAAAACGACACGTTGAAGGCAGGACAGCTACCAGAAGATTAATATTCTCTCCCAACATTTCCGTGGCAGTGAAAAGTTACTGCTCTAGCTCTCCAATGTAGAAGTCATCAATCATGTCAAATACTCGAGTAGCATGTTGTGGGCTGCCATGTAGAATCGAAAATGGAAAAGATGGTGAGACCATAAATTGCTATTGAAAATTAAAATATAATACAATTTATGAGCTTAGTTAACTACGATGTAATCAGGCAAGGAAAAGAAAGAGAAGGATGTTAGAATTAGATTTTGATGAAGATTCACGACAAGTGAAATCAGTGGTGATCAGAGCATTATTTACAGAGTTTGGAGTTGGAAGCCAGAGCATGACACTATCACCATATGGAATTAGTACTATTTCATTACCTGATATTAATCAGTAAATAATCACTCAAAATTGCCAAATTGAAAAGTTATTTTGTTGCTATATTGAAGCCTAGTAAAACATGAGAATCAATATAGCATAATCTTTCTATTATAATGTTGTTTGTTGATCCTAATCAGTGGAAACAATTCACTAAGTGTTTATAATCCTATCCCTGCTCAGCCAATAATGGGATTGATTATCAGTTGATTAAAATAATTAGATGCAGCACTTCCTCCGCAATATTTAGGGCAGGAAACGAGGAAAAAGCATGAATCTATTCAATTGATTATTAATGAGAAGAAAAATCATCTTAGCTGATAAATGCATACCCATAAAATCCTTCAGTTGAATCATGTCCGGCATTTGCTAGAATGGCATCGCCTCCAGGGTGTTCTTCTACATAAGATGTTACATCATATACCTGAAGTTATAAAAGATGAAAGTTTCAGTAAGAATTATCATAAAAAATATATCACATTACAGTGTGAGTTCATATGGAGAATTAAACCATAAAACATGAAACTACCTTTCCTTTGATAATAATCCAGCAATCAGTTCTCTTATCATGCAATGATACTTCAGCTTTACTATAAACTTTGGAAGCCTATGAACAAGAAATAACTTAGTCAAAATATAAAGAGTTAATTAATAATTGAAACTAGGATCAATGAAATGAGAAAAAAGCAATATAAGTGAATAACATCTTCATTCCAATTCAGAAAATAATTCTTCACTATGTACTGTAGGTCCTTCGTCTATTCCAGCAGTCAAGCAGGAATGGCAACTCATGTCAACTTATAGCTTCGGGATATAAATTTGGAGCAATAAATTAGCTGCTATTGACAAAATGAAAAAGAAAAATTGTATGGTCCTCAATAGAAGTAAAATCTGATCAGCCAAATATGCAACATAGATATCAAGTTTAACACATATAACTAGCATCATATGTAGCAACAAAAGCAGACAAAAATTGCATAAATTATTTTCACTCTTCAATTGACAGAAGTAAAAAATGATCCTATGTGCTTATCCTAACAATTTAACCTTCACTGCATCATTTTATCACCTTATGAGAAAGACCAGTTAACATAAAGATCTTGAAGGCAATAATTCCCTCCAGAGTTCCCCTGACAGGATCTCAGTTCAGTAAGACTAACAGGGATTATCATTTCTGTGGGACATCAGTGAGCATCTATGAGGTCAAGAACTCAGTTCCTCAAAGAACGTTCATAAAGCAATTATGAACAAGAGTTTTCAGCAATGAAGAAATAACAATCAAATTCTAAAATCATGAAGTTCATTTTTTAACAAAATAAAAAAGAAAGGGCTAAATCCCTCATCTCTTTTAACATTGTTAATTAATTTAAATTCCAGAAACCATAAACTCTCGAAAGTTCAAGGGAGCAAAATTATTTCAAATTCAACAGGGCGCAAGTTCCTCATATTGCAAATAGAGAACTAGATAAAGATGATGAAATGCAACAAAGCAGTGCACTGCAAATTGGATACTGATCTGTGGAATCTCAAACATTAGAGTGAGGTCTAGGAAAGCTTTTCAGGTGACACACCTTCTTCACGCTAGCATTTGAGTGAATCTTTTCTTTTTGAGCTGCATTATACAAACTTTTACTCATCAAACACAGCAAAAGCACTCTCCTTTTTCTCTATTTGACATAAGCTTAATTTAAGCCGCTAATTGAAAATGCCAGGAGAGGCAAAAGATGGGGCAAAAAGGATTTACCAGATTTGAGGTGTCTAGGAATCAAAACAAAACCTCCCAATAAGACACCTAAAATCAATCCCACCACAGCAATCATCATATCTCAGATTCGGCTTCTTCTACTGCACTAGAGCCACAGTAACAAAATATTGAATAATGAGCTTTTTTTAACACACCAAAAAAAAAAATCATTCGAGAAGAGATTGAAAGGAGAAAAAACACTCCCATTTTCAATGCAAACAGAAGTTCGAATTTTTCATATCCAAAAGTGCCCCAACACTAAAAATGAAGATAATAACTGAACGAAAGAAATTGCTTAGCAAGCATCTCATTTCATGCACAAAAGAAAGGGACCTTCAGATAAAAGACTGCGTTTGGAAGCTGAGAAAATGCAATAAAAGGGGAAAGCACTCTAGTCAAGAGGTGGGATTTGCTTCCAGAGCTAAATTGCTGGGGTTTGATTTCGATCCAAATACAGAAACAAATGAACTAAACAAGTGCGTGTGTGCGTTTCACAGGGTAAAAATGTTTCTTTCTTTATTAAATTAATTTCGGCTTGCTTCGTTGTTCTCAGAGTAACTGTCTGTTTGTGGTGGCCCGTGAGTGAGTTAGATTGGGCCCTAGCCTAGGCCCAAAAAACCTGTTCATGGGCCGGACCTCATCAGAACAATATGAAAAGACTAGCTAGAGAAAATTCGCAAATTATAGTATAAATCATAGTTTACAGAGTATTATAAACTAAACAGGTGTGAAAGAAATAATAAAAATACGGTGACAATAAATTTATATGTTCATTAGTTATTAGAAAAAAGTTAATTAGTTTATTGATAAAGGTTTATTTTATTTTAAAATAAAATCAACAATTATTTTGTATTTTTTTTTCATTTTCATATGCTATTTGTCTCGATTTATTATTTTTTTGATATTTTTTGTCTCAATATTTTGTTACGTTTTGAGTTTCTTTAAAGATAATTCAATAAATTCATACATACGAATCAAAACACAAAAAAATCCATTAAATTAAGTATACAAAATAAAATGAACTTGTATTAATATAGGAAATAAACTTTTATTAATAAACTAATGAACATTTTTTAATAAACTAATGAACCCTTAGTTCATTTATTATGAACTTTTTCCATTTATTCGTAATGAATTTTTGCATTAAACTAAATGAACATTTATTTAATTTGTAATAAAGTTTTTTTAATGAATTAATGAATCTTTTTCAAAAAAAACTAATAAACTTGTAGTTTATTTGTAATGAATATTTTCAGTTTATTCACAATGAACATTCTCAATAAACTAATGAAACTTTACTTTATTCGTAATTGACTTTTTTTAATGATCTAATGAATCTTTTTCAGTAAACTAATGAACCTTTAATTCATTCATAATGAACTCTTTTCAGTTTATTTGTAATGAACATTCTCAATAAACTAATGAACTTTTACTTTATTTGTAATGAATATTTTTTAATAAATTAATGAACTTTTTTCAATAAACTAATGAACTTTTATTTAATGACAGATGAATATTTACAAAAATGCCACCCTGTGATTAATAGTTGTGTAAGTTTTATTTATTTATAAAATTATCACCACTTCTTACACGTGTGATGTGCTTGGTCCACAATGCTACATGAACCATGGTCAAACATATAACAATTCGATAAAATTCAAGTATGAGCAAGGGAGAGAATAAAAATAAATAGCATCTATTAGGTGAAAAATTCTTAAATTGTAATACCCACTAACTAGGGTCTAGTTATTATGCATGAATACATGACACATATGAGGGGTAATTTGGTAATGAAGTTATAATTAAGGTATATTGAAGGTATATGTAAGGTATAATTGAAGTATATTTGTTGGTTTTGGTTTCGGTTTCAAGAAAAAGATGAAATAAATCAATAATTATGAAAAATTAAAGTGTCATGATCGTGATAAGGGGTGTCACAGCCGTGACAATTGAAAAAGATGGAAAAACATGACTGTTTGAAGTTGGTTGCTACAGTCACTTTACATGGTCATAAAAGGGAACCTTCATGACAATGAAATGTGACTATATAAAGTTTTTTCTATGATCTTGTCACCATTTTTCATCATCTTTTCTATCCTCAAACCCTAAACCCCTTTCACACACACCTAAGAACATCAAGGGAGTGATTCTTCATGGTTTTTGGGTGATTTAACATTAAATCAACAAAAAAAGCAAGATTTAAAGAAATCATAATCTTTGGTGAGATTTTAGAGGAGAGAAAAAGTTGGTGCAAGAGAGCCAACGAGTTCCTTGCATGATCAAGGGTTGTTTCTAGTTTCAAGAGGTGAGAAAATCATCTCTTTGTTGTGATTATGAAGTTATATGGAAAGATTGTGTTGGTTGGTATGAAAACCCTTGGAGGAAGATGAATGATGGTTGGATTTTGTATGTGTTTGTGATTTTTGAAGTTATTGGAAGTGAGATACCATTATATGAAGTAGAAATCATGCATTATAACCATAGTTTGGGAACTATGGGTTAGTTTTATATTTTTGTCATATTACCATAGACTTAGCATTTGATATATAGTATTGTTTGTGATAGGAACACAAGAGGGAAGGGATCAACAAGGAGAGTAGATAGCTCCACATTTGAGTTTTTGTCAAGCTCCTAATAGAGGTCTGTATATATGCGCATTGTTATTTGCTCTTTGAATGTGATAATTGCATGTATAAAATGAAATATGTGCTTATATGATGTCAAACGTACTTATTTTTGAAGCAATAGGATATTGTATAAAATAAAAGCACAACATGGCATGATCAAATGTTAGAAAGGTTAATTATAGTATTTGAATATGTATAAATATGGTTATAAGTATGAAAATAGTAAATGTGTTATAGAGGGTATGATGCATGTATAAAACGTGTATTGTGAACTTGGTTTTGACCCATTTTGGGAGTTTATTTGAGTTGTGATAACTTATTTGTTTTGGTATCCAATAATTATGGATGAGTTCTACACATGTTTGGAAAGTGATTAGAAGTGGAATTTCGACAAAATTTGACCATAGACATAAGTTAGGACCTTTCACAACCGGTGTCACAACCATACTGAATTTATCATGACCATAACGAAACGATTCATAGCTGATGGAAAATAAAGGCAGTAGCCTTCATGACTAGCCCAATTTGTCATGGCTGTGACAATACTATTCATAGCAATAGTGACATATTTTAATAATATTTTAGTGGATCCGAAACATGCCAAATATACACAAATATCATAATATGATATAAAAATATATTAATAAGTATCAATGTGATATATAAACATGCATGAATTATAAATAATATAATGGAAGCAAGAAAAATGAGATTGAAACAAATGGTTACTTTGTATAAATGCTCATTTCTCCACCCGATGACTACTTTAGGATATATGGTGTACCATAAAGGGATAAATGATATGTATCGCTACGAGGTAATGGTTGTTAGCCTTAGATAGAGTGCTCCTATTTCCAGTATTCATATCCATTATTATACTCAGTCTTTTGACTTAAGGAACTTAGACAAGCAGATAGGACACAGTGGGTATATAGGATGTCTGACCCTGGACTGGAAGCGCCTATTTTATTACCCTATATAGAAGGTGAGTAGGATGACTAGTCCTAGACTGGATGCGCCTACTTCACACCTCGTATCCGGCCAGTTCGAAAAATGAGATTTGTGCTATATTTATCAAAGTTGCTTATTGAAAAGAAAATGAACATGACATGTATGATTGATGGTAAGAGGTTGATGGCACGAATAATGGTAAATAAGTTAATGCATATAATATGAAATGAACACATATATTGTTTGCATGTGATATAACATTTTTATAACTTTCACAAACATGATATAATGTTCATAATATCATGATATGATATATGTTATGCCTTATTTATATGTTTATATGGAAAAATCTCAAAGTCTATATATACCACTAAGCTAGAGATAACTTAGCGTTAATTTTTCTTACGCAGATAAAAGAGCTTGTAGATAGAAAACCAAAACCCATATCAAGAGAAGATACTTGAAACCCGGTTTGTGGGTCTAGCTTATCATATTTTGTATTTTGTATATCATGCATATAGGTACTATAGAAATAGCTTGTATATGACACAATATTAGATATATGTATAATGTACATATATGGGGCCTAAGGTCAAAACTATATATGATGTGGAAAAAAAATATAGTAATTCAGAATATGAATAATCAGTAATAGGATAAGATAAGCAAAAAAAAGTGATATTCTATTTATATAATGAGATTATTCATGTTATCGTATGAAATAATATTGTTATATAAGTAGGGCGTCACATATATAATCCAATTCAATTTTAGATTATCAAGAATAAAGTTAAGTTATAAAGAACAAAAAAAAAAAATCAATAATAGCAATAGTATGAATGGCAACAAGGTGGGTTTAGGGTGAATTTCTCAATCCCTAAAACCTCAGCCCCATTCCTACCCCGATCCCAGAAGGAAAAATTTTTTTAGTCCTCATCCCTGCATCCAACGGGGATGGGGATCTCCAATTTATATTATGTATTTTTTTATTTTTTTATTTTTTTCAATATTTAAAATTATTTTTTATTTTAATTAATTAGTTAATTATATAATTTTTTAAATAAAAATTATTTTTTTACTTTAAATAATTGTTATATTTTTATTTTATTATTTTTAAATTTATTAATTATTTTTAAAAATACATAATATTATATGTATGAATATATATAAAATATATAAATATAAATAAAATTATCGGGACGGAAGATGTATATACCGTCCCCGTCCTGTACCTGATACAAAAAATTTCGGGATCGGAGCGAAATATAAAATAGAAGAAAAAATCCGCCTCATTTCTGGTTAGAGTCGGGACGAGACATCGCGGATCAAACCAAAATTGCCATCCCTAAGCAATAGCAATCTCAGCCTAAGAAAATTAATAAAACATTATATACATCAATTACAACACTTGTTTAATAGATTAAGAATTTTTGTAAGTGTCTCTTCTTCTTTAATAAGATATATTGAGTTCAAGTTTTATGTCTAAAGTATTTTTAAAAATTGAGAGAAAGAGAGTTCTAATTACTCAATAAATCTATTCAATGCAAATTCAGATTGAATAAAAAAAAAAAGTTAGATGAAAAGTTTTGGATAAAAAATTGAGAAAGAATTTTGATCTTAATAAGAGCGTTTTGAGGATGAAATTGATTGAAAGTGTGGAGATTTAAAACAAAATATAAATCAAAGTGATTTCACTGTTGAATTATAACTTTTTTTTTTTTAAAAAAAAGAAAAACTGTTTAATTATAACTTAATTAAGAGATACAATGCATTTCTAGTCATAGCCGGGCAATGCCATGACCAAAATTGAAAAAAAAAAAAAAAAAAAAAAGAAGTCGGTTTTTCAAGGTGAAATATTACTCTCATTAGATATGGAATTGGCGGTGCTTTTGTGATTCATTATTGTTTTTATTGTTCTTCTTTAAATTTTATTAAACATTCTTTATATATATGTTGCTTTGCTTGTCTGAATGAATGATTGTGACAAATTAATTTATTAATTAATTTTAATTATTTGAATGGGAAAGGGACTTGATGTTTAGTTTATAACTTTATATTTACTTCGTGGGATAGAATTGTCACATTTATGATTTTTTTTTTAAAAAAAAATTTTATACTACTGATGGCTATTCTAAAAAAAACTTTTGAACCAGTATTTTAAAATTTTACTGGGTATTCTTTGGATGTAAATGCAATATGTCATTTTCAATTTCCTGCTTATGGTGTCATCATCCTTCAATCGATCCCACCAACTAAAGCTTTGAGTTCTTTTCTACTTGCCTTTAATTATGTTGATGTGATGAATAGGAAGAGAAACTTATCAATAATTAAAACTAGTGGTTTGAGATTAAAGAGGTTTAATCTAAAGCTTATATAAAATTTGGATACTATTGAAACTCTTTTTGTCATTTTTTTTTTTATCAAAATTAATTGAATATGATCCATATGCATATATGCGCATTGCACATATATAACGCGTTAATTACCAAAATATATATTATTTTTCTTTTTTGAAATTTATAATTTTTTTCATCTATACTATTAAATGTAACTCTCTCATATAGCATACTAATTCGCTATACGAGAAAGTGCTACTGCATATATGTTACCGAACCTTTAGCTATTATTCTCTTTTTAGCCATTACCATTTGTACATATTATGATATCACTCAACTGATTGTACATAGTAATATATAACCATATAAGTCATTAACATGCATTCATGCTTATTAAATAATTTGAAATCAATAAATCCGTTAATCAAGGCTAAACATGTCCAAAATAAAAGATAAGTAAATTCCTACTACAAAATTCTTTTAGAAACAAATGTTCAATATCCCAATATGTATGAAAAGATAAGATGAATGATTATGAGCTGACTTTGAATCTAAATGCTCTGACTGACTTGGTTTCTCTGTGTTAATTCTTCCTAAGGCTCCGGACATGTGTGCAAAAAATCCACACGCTAAGCTATTCAAGTTTAATCATATAAATTCTATCATACATATCGTATATATTCAAATCATATCATCCATTACATGAAGGTCACAATATAACACTTTGTCTCATTTTTCAACTCATATAATTATAGTCATGTCATTATGTCAATCAAATTATTACACATCATTGTAACGTACCTGGCAAGTAAAAGTCTTTCCTTGTTCCTCACATTATATTACATTACCTTGTTTTCATTTATTCATTTAAATTGTTGAATCACTCTATACTAGATTACCAGATACGAGTTGTGAATAGTAACACTTTCGAAGTTGAAGCCATCTCACTCACCTAATCATAACTGTCTGTATCTATACTTGAGTCAAATGCGCTCTTATAACTGAAGCCAACTTGACTCATAACTGTATATAAAAATTACTAGCATAAAGGATTAAGGGCGCTCTCGGAGTTGAAGTCATCTTGCCCGCTAAATAACGCATAAAAAATCTTATGGTACCGTAACCATTCTTAATGGTGCATCATCTATCCTATAGTCAGACCTAGTATGAGTAAGGGCGTTTTAGTCATTTCTTTTAAATAAAAGCATGAGCCATAATTCATGGTTAAGATAACATATTATCATTATAACTCATGTACTATCATATACATGTCCTTTTAGCTCATGTCATGCTATAGCACAAAGTACATCATGCCATAAACAATAAATCCATATTTTTCCATATTACATCATAATGGGTTAAGCATATGTATTGCATATCATCAAAACTAGCATTGTAACCATTCATATAAGCTTGTCCGTACCTTAGCAAGTTGTGACGTGCCATTTCGATATTAGTGTCATTGGCCTGGCTCATCGCTAGGCTGTGCAGGCCTGGGGTCATGTGAGTCCCAACCAGGACTCCCCTTTTCCTACTTGAAAAGGTTCGATATCAGCAATGTGAAACTCAGTTTTCACATGTTGCCTCAAATCTCTCAATTCTAATACACAACACAAGTTTCCAGAACACTATAGAGCATAGAAACATAGCACATTGCCATTTTAAATATGTCATAAACCATTTAACTCATTGAACACTAATTTAAACATAAAATATCATGAATAATCCATGCCATTAACTCATACCATTCTGTCCAAACATTTCAGATCATTATTCATGGCATTTATCAACTATAAATCATCCTATAAACATAAACACTAGTAAACATGCAGCCAGAAAATAAATAAACATGATTATATGTACAAACCTTAACCAATAGAGCCGAAAACCCTCACTCTAATGTTTCTCTCACGTTCTGGTATCCATTTTTGTCTTCTGCCTCGTTTCTTAGCATCAAACAAATGAATCAAAAGGGTTACAAATCATTCTTTGCCTTTTGTTCTTAGGGAACCCTTTCGAAATATTGGAAAAACTCTAACTAAATGCAATTACAACCATTAAAATGGTGCTAAATATGTTAAATTGTTATTACACTTACCGAATCACATCTGGGAGTCAAGAACATAGGTGAACAATCTGATTATAGAAGCTGTTTGGCAAAAGTCTCGTGTTCTTGATGAAAACATCAAAAACCCTAATTATTTTCTTGATAATTTAATCCAAATTATGTTTTTAGGTGTTTAGGTGAAGGAGAATCAATGGAGAATGAATTGAAGGATTTCTAGAGCATCTAGGGTGTGCAAGTGTTGGCCGAGTTTCTGATTTGTACGAAGTATGGTGCAAAAATATGTATTTATAACGTACAGACCAGAGGCGAGTCCCAACCAAAAAAATGAGTGTCCCGACCGGAAAACCTTTTCCGACCACAAGATGACATTTCCTGAGCGGGATTCGGTTCTGCCCACCAAAATATAAAATAAGCCACAATTAACCCATTACACAACAAAATAATATTTTTAAATAATAAAAATCTGCACAAATTCTAGACCCTAAATTGTAAGCATTACATTAAATCTATTTTTAAATAATAAAAATAGCTAATATTTTTATGTCAATTCATTTACAGGTGTATTGAGTTGTCTATAATACAACATGATAATTTTTTTCTTACACATTTACTATAAATACATTAAACTTCCACTAATATTATTAGTAAATGATGGCGATGAATCTAGTCACATTTTGATTGACTTATTATCATTATATAAAATAAAGGAATTAATTGAGCATATGTTCAACAGTACAATATGGAATTGCCACTTAGCTAGCAGCCTAACTATGATTAGTTTTAATAACGTTGATAAATTAATGTCACGCACGTGGTTAAAGAACAAATTAAGAGAATATTTGAATGAACATTTAACGAACCAATCCTTAAAACCACAAACAAAAGTAAGTTATGCCCATCATTTTATGCTTCATGTCGGAATATAATTTTTACATTTAAATCACATGTTAAATAACTGCCCAAGTGTTCAAATTTTGTCTTCTGGAAACTCCCTAGAATTGGGTAACCAAAATAAATAAAACTAACCCAGTTGATGCAAACTATGTTAGGCAGTGCACCTGCACCACCATGACCCTAATTAATATAGCACGTGATTCACATTGTCATAAAATATATAAAACATTAGAGAGAAAACCACTTAATCAATATAATATGATACTAGCTACCAAATTAATTGTTTAAGAAAAGTGCCGGGGTTAGTTTTTCAAAGAGAAATATTAAGAATACTCTCCACGTTTTTTTGTTATCTTTTTTTATTTTTAGATTTTTCTCCTGTCACTAGCTAATTAAAATATGAATATTTGAGAGTTTACGAAAAAGAAAAATGTCATAAGCATTTCTTATTTCTCAAAATTCTTTTTTTTAAAAAAAGGGTTCTTTAGTGATTATAAAATATAAATAAACATTGTTTTAATTAAAGTGGCTTTTATGTATGTGATTTAAATAATCTCATGGATATAGTTGTTTATTAAGTCCACTAATTAGCTAGTATTAGCACAGTCTTAGCGATTTGTGCCCTAATTTTTGGTTGATCCTAAAAATTGTAGGGCTTGGACAGGAATTTATATAAAATTAGCTAAAATTTTGGCAAAACATCCGGGTTGATGTAATCCACACCTTTATGTTGTAATCAGACAAACTAGTTGATTAGGATGGTTAATTCTTTGTGTTTTCATTATGTCACAATACACCAATGTAATAATTAAACCAAGAGAAACACTAATCACAATGGTCCTTTATTCACAATTTATCTATTGGTAAAAATATACAAAATTTCAAAAATATTTCCTCTTATTTTTTCACAAATTAAAAAATTAGTTAATATTATACTTAGTATATCTTAAATTAATGGAGAGCTTTATTGAGAAATTAAAAAAAATGCTAGTTCATATTTATTAATAATAAGATACATTATAAAAAAATATAACAGAATAACAAAAATTATATTCTAAAAAAGGAAAAGAGATGATCAAAGAAATTAAGTATATCGAGATGAGTAATATATATTATGTTTAATTTTCTCTCATAACAAACATTTAATAAGATACTCAATATTATAGTAACGTGTCTATTGTTAATATCTCTCGTTAGATAGATGAAACAAACTCAAAATTAAGTTTAATCAAATTGTTTGTTGAGAATAATTTTTGAATTAATTAAATTAAATTAATTTTTTATTTGTAATTCTATTTTCAATCGTGAGAATTAGAAAAATTCTTTTTACTATCATTGCGAGAATTTAACATATATATAATAGTCTTATTGTATATTTTACTGCCCACTAAAGAACAAAAAAAAATTCCTTACATCCAATAAATTTTGAACAAATTAACATCAAGAATGGAAAGGACTTTTGACCACACAAATAAATTAATTAATTAAGGCGACGTGAATATTAATTTGGATTTGCTGTTTTCATCTATGCCTTTTAAAGCAAATTTAGGGTATCGATCATGATACCTATACATTAATTCTTTTCGATAAAGTAATTGATTGAAAGAATTAATACTTTGATGAAAGGTTTAGGAAAATCAATGATGGCCAATAATTAAAGATGCTTTATATATATTCTTACTATCAGGAATCAAATGCCACTGAGTATTTCTTTTAATGAATATAACAATTAGAGACAAAGTTAGAATTATTTGATTGGAAAGATAAGGAGAGATTTAATAGAGAATTGGACGAGTAAAATATATTTTTTTGAAGGGCTTTATTAAAATTGCTTTAATATTTATATTAAAAAACCTGATACATACATATAAAATTTTTATTGGGTTTGAGGGATTGAAACAGTAGCGGAGTTAGAATTCCAGAACTAGGGGGCAAGCCTATATTTTGAAGGAAAGCAAATAGTAAAAATTATATAAATTTATACATTACTATATATATTTTCAAAAATTAAGGGGAGTAATTATCCACAATGAATGAATGTAGCTCTGCAACTGGGCTCAAGCTCCCGTGAGTCCTTTGCCTTTGTAACTGATAACATTTTCTAATAACAAGAAATAATGCAGTCATTGCACATGATTCACAGTCCACCCACGGGGACCCAAAAGAAATCAAGTAAGATCCTATATTATGGATCATGGGATTATGGCATTTTAGGCAGGAATATGTTATGTTATCATATTTAGATGTAATACTGTGAGGAGTTGTTTATTAGAATAAGTTTTCTTGTCAGGCTATATTTTGTACGAATTCAGGTGCCAAATGGTGTTTTTTAGTTTTTCTTTGTATTTCTTGTCAAGGCTATATATAGTTTAAACAACCACTTGATTTAATATCTTTGATGTGTAAAATTATAAATGTTTTAACAAATTCATGCATCCAAATATTTATAGATTTTGATGCATAAATATGCATGATAATTCCTATAAAAAAAAAAACTGATAACAACTCAGACTCGAATCTCACCCACCCGTCCTCAACATATACTTAATCAAAAAAAATATTTAACATGATATTAACATAAGATTCTGAAATTTTAAGATTGGTCACCTGGATATATGTAGAGATATTTACAGATGTATTAATACTACCTAAAGATAAAGTTAATCTCATATGATCTGGCAGAGATCATCTTCATATCTCTTATAATGAACGTTATCTGGGAGGATTTGATACATTATGGTCATTCATATTTGATTATTGAGTAGTATATATGTACAATTTGATCCACATATTCCAAATATATGTGAACGATTCTTTTTCTTTTTATAGTAAGAAAAAATTGAACACAATATATATACATGAGATCATCCCACTATTAGATTGCTTTAATTTTTTATTTCTCGATTTTTTTTTATTAAAATGTTTAATGAACTGTGTACTATCCAATATATGATAATCATTATTTTTAAACTTACATCAATACTAATACTAATTGTGGCAAAGAAACTTAAATTCGATGCTTCCTCACAAGTCCAATCAAGCCACCACTCTTTGATTGACTTTTTTTTTATCGTCGATATTAATCATTCAAATGGTTTTGGTTTTTAATTATATCTTTTTCAATGCTTTCCAGGAGAGGCTTTTAGAAAGAATCTCTATGAACAGTGGTTTTCTTTGGACAATTGCAGAGGCGGAAGGTGCTTGTACTGTAGCTTTTGATTGGAAACAAGAAAAGAATTAAAAGAATGCGAAAGAAATCAGCAAAGAATACATATATATTAAGTTGAATTATACATATATATATATAATTGATACCCCAATTGAAGAGACACAAATTTTCAATATTCAAAGTCCAACAAATACAGCTGGGGTTATAGTGGGATGATCACAAGACAAAATCTGAGCATACAGACCTAATTGATTAAAATAGAGGAGGAATATGCTTCATCAACTCGATAACCTCCTTTTTCTTTATTTTTTTTTTCATTCTTTTCAATCACTTTTTAACATAATGCAATATTAATGTTAACTAAGCTATATATTAATTTATAAATTAAAAGCCATCCTTTTTTTAATTAAAAGCCATCCTTTTTTCGGTTTATATTGCAAAAAATAAAGATATATCAATATATGATTATTTGCAAAGTTTGATACAAACCTTTTTTTTTTCTTTTTGAAAAGTTGAAGCTCAAGTGGGCGATTTGTATATATGCAACTCAATTAATCTGTCGATTTTCTAAATAAATCAAGAGTGCTATTTGTTTTAGAAAAATTAAATGGTTAATTTGTGTTATTTGGCCAATAAATCATAGTACTCCAAATAGTGGACTGGGTGGTAACATTTGCCACTCAAATCCCTATTAAACTTGGAATATCTTTCTCACAATTAATGAAATAATTATGGTAATTAAGCAAATGCAGTGAAGAAATGACATTTTCTGTAAACATAACTAAACTAACAAATTAATTCAAAAGATTAACAAGGAAAAGCAGGTGGAAGAAAGACCAAATAGAAGAAATAAGAGTGGCCAAACATGGGACAGTGGTCAATTGGTCAGTCACTCTGCCAATAGGAGATTATCCTATATGCTTGATTTTTCATGGAAAGTACCCACCACTATATAGTAGGACATTTATTAAAATAATATCTTTAACCAACCCACATATATTTAAAAATTCCCACAAGAAAAACAAGGGTTGCTTCATGGAATTAGAATCACTCCACTTCCTCTCCCCCTATATATATGAAGGAAAGTGTGCATATCATTTCTTTGAGAGGCAGCTTACCCTTTATTTTCCCTGTTGTTGTTGTTGTAATGTGTGCCTAATTTTGTATAAAGAAAAATGAGTAGTTCACTAGAGAAGAATGAGCAGAGAAGGGAAGAAGGGAAGTCCATTGGCATAATATTCAGATATGCAGATTGGGTTGACATGGTGCTTATGTTGCTGGGCACTGTTGGAGCCATTGGAGATGGCATGTCAACTAACTGTCTTCTTGTCTTTGCCAGCCGCATAATGAACAGTTTGGGCTATGGTAAAACCGAACAAAATCAACCCAATTTCATGGTTGAAGTTGAAAAGGTTATCACTCAACTTTCTCTTTTTAACCCTTCTCTCTCTGTCTATCTTTTTCAAATAAATTTCTCCAACACTTTGACTGATACTCTTTTTTTTTGGGTTAATAGTGCAGTTTATACTTTGTGTACTTGGGATTAGCAGTAATGGCGGTGGCTTTTATGGGTAATTTAAAAAAACCTCTTTTATCAATATAAATTTTGGTTTTCTTTGTTTTGCTTTGGTTTCTTAGGGCAAAGGCTGCTTCAATATGAACTGACAAACCGAATCAATCCATTGCATTAATTTCTTGGGTTCCATTAAATAGAGCTCAAGGCCTTTCTTCTTACAAGGAGACATCGGCGCCGGAAACATCAAACACAAGAACATTAATCTAGTCATTTTTTGGAACCCTAGGATTATGCCCTAATTCCCTTTTTATTCCTCTCCAAGATTAAAACACATTATAAAATCGAATGATTGTTTGGTGATTGCAGAAGGTTATTGTTGGAGCAAAACCAGCGAGCGACAGGTTCTGAAGATCCGATACAAGTATTTGGAGTCTGTTCTTCGACAAGAAGTTGGGTTTTTCGATTCGCAGGAAGCAACTACTTCAGAGATTATCAATAGCATATCCAAAGATACTTCTCTTATACAGGAACTCCTTAGTGAAAAGGTAATTAATCAATTCAAAATATCAGCAATTTGACTATGATTTTATGTCTAATTGATGAATTGAATTGTTCAGGTGCCTATATTTTTGATGCACGCATCAGTGTTCATCTCAGGACTTGGATTCTCCACATATTTTTCATGGAGGTTGTCACTGGTGGCGTTCCCAACTCTGCTTCTGTTAATAATCCCAGGAATGATTTATGGGAAATACCTTCTCTACTTGTCAAAGAAAGCTCACAAGGAGTATGGTAAAGCGAACGCCATTGTTGAGCAGGCGTTAAGCTCCATCAAGACTGTATATGCATTCACTGCTGAGAAGAGAATAGTGGATACATATTCAGCAATATTGGGTAGAACATTAAAGCTGGGAATCAAGCAAGGTATAGCCAAAGGTCTCGCAGTAGGAAGCACAGGACTTTCGTTTGCGATTTGGGGTTTTCTTGCTTGGTATGGAAGCCACTTGGTTATGCACAAAGGAGAAAGTGGAGGCAGGATCTATGCTGCTGGCATTTCCTTCATATTGGGTGGCTTGTAAGTTAATTTTCCTTTATTTATTTTCTTGCATCTTATTAATTTTCCTTTATATTAATTACTTTCGTGCATGTTGATATTTCTTAATATCTTTGCAACAAATATAAACTTTTAAAACTAATAAACTTTAATTTAACTAGTGATATTGGTTTAATTAGTAAATCAAAACTATCAAATTCGAATTTCAATTAGACTCTTTCATTAGAAAAATTAGTAGCGTTAACAAGTAGGGCCTTCATTATACACATCCTTCTAATGTAAATTTGAAATCTTTGGAATTAAATGGGATTTAGTGAATAATTTCTTGAAATTTTGCCAATTTCCATTAGCATTAAAGTTCAATCAATTGGATTAGTTCAATTGGTATATATATCATAGAATAGTCCTGATAAAGATGAAAAATTATGAACCTTTATAAAATGTATATAAAAAAAAAAAAAAGACCAGTTATGGCAATTGATCTTTACTTTCCACAAAGTGGTTCACTAAAGGATTAGTGGGTTAGATCCCATCATTTTACTTTAGTTAAGTCTTTGAACTTTTAATTTAATAGTTTATCTAACTTATTATTTTCTTTCAATCATGGGTTTAGGAGCCATGTCTAGGAGCTAGGTATGGGCTTTATGAGATTTCATATTGCCTCCTTTCTTAGCTTCAGCTTTAATTCGTTGTCTTTGATGTTAATGGGCACATTTTTGCATGACTTACTAATTTATGGATTATGTGAAAAAAAAAGTTACAAACACTTTATTATTAATAATGATTGGAATTATATTCACACACAAAAAAAAAATAATGATTGGAATTATGACGGGCACAACATTTGAATGGGTCCATGAAATCAATGATAATCATATAGGAAACTTAATTAATGTTTCCAAATAATTATATGCTAATAAATAAAAATTATCATTTCTATACACAAATAGATTTAGAAATTTAATTTTAGGATAAATTTCCTTTTTCTAAAGTTTAATGATCTCTCGATCGAGTTGATTTCGCTAGTCAACATGAGTATTATTTTACTTTTAATTGGTAAAAATACGAATTTCCTTTTTGAAAGTTCCTTTATTGTCTAACCTTTGTTTTGGCTTTTAATCAAAATATAATATGCTAGTAAAGTTGATGCTCTACTTTTATATAAATTAAATTCACAAAAGACCATCATTATGACATTATCTACTTATATTTGAGAACATTCATGCCACATTTAGCTAAAAATTGGTTCTATATATATATATATATATTTCAACACTTCTCCCATTTTAGTAAGAAAAGCATATATGTTTAATGCAAACACAAATTCTTGATATATCACTGAATTTTTCTTTTTAATTTTTTATTTAGGTCCAATTTGTAAATAAATTTATGAATTAATCTATCATAAATTCACTGTATTAGTTCATAATTTTTTTTTATAAATTTATTAGTAGATATCATGTCTTTTCAATTCATAATAGTCATAATTAAAAATAAAGTAAAAAATTAATGTTCCTTCATAAATGGAATTTTGAGAAAATAATGTGGTGTTAGTAAAATTTAAAGCAAAGTGAGAATTGCAATGCAGATCCCTTGGAATGGCACTTCCTGATTTGAAGTACTTCACAGAAGCTTCTGTAGCCGCCGGAAGAATCTTCGACAGGATGGACAGAGTTCCAGAAATCGATAGTGAAGACACAAAAGGACTTGTTTTAGATCAAATACAAGGCGAAATCGAATTCCAACATGTCAAATTCACATACCCATCTCGTCCAGATTCCATTGTCCTTAAAGACTTCAACCTCAGAGTTGAAGCAGGTAAAACAGTTGCTTTAGTTGGTGCAAGCGGAAGTGGAAAATCCACTGCAATCGCATTGGTGCAACGATTCTATGATGCTGATGCTGGATTTGTTAAAATTGATGGGGTTGATATAAGAACATTAAATTTGAAATGGATAAGAGGAAAAATGGGTCTTGTGAGTCAAGAACATGCATTATTTGGGACATCAATTAAAGAGAATATCATGTTTGGCAAGCTTGATGCCACCATGGAAGAAGTCACAGCTGCAGCTATGGCTGCTAATGCTCACAATTTTATAAGGCAACTTCCTCAGGGTTATGAAACAAGGGTAAGTTCAACTTGCTTGCAAAGAAAAATTACATGATTGAGACATTAATGCTCTAGTTTTAACTTCTACCTTTGAATCTAACATGGTTAAGTCTGAAAAAGGTAGGAGAAAGAGGAGCTCTTTTATCTGGTGGGCAAAAGCAGCGGATCGCCATCGCTAGAGCCATTATCAAGAATCCTGTGATTCTCCTACTTGACGAAGCAACCAGTGCTCTTGACTCTGAATCTGAAACATTAGTCCAAAATGCTCTCGATCAAGCCTCGATTGGGAGAACCACACTGGTAATTAATTAATTATCTCTAGATCAATGGATTCTTTTTAGCATTATTAGTCACAGTTCCTTCTGTAACTATGCTATTGAAACTATCACCAGGTGGTTGCCCACAAACTCTCTACGGTTCGGAATGCAGACCTAATTGCAGTTGTTAACAATGGATGCATTGTTGAAATAGGTTCGCATAATGATCTCATTAACAGAAAAAATGGGCATTATGCAAACCTTGCCAAACTACAGAGACAAGTCAGTTGTGATGACCATGAACAAAATCCTGAAGTACGTGTTTCTTCAGTGGGTAGAAGCAGCGCTGGCAGGATAAGCACAGGAAGATCAAGTCCAGCAATCTTAGCTTCACCATTGCCAGTTTTTGATAGCCCGAAACCTGCATCTCTCCCACGGCCTTCATTCTCTCGGCTTCTCTCTTTGAATGCTCCTGAATGGAAGCAAGGTCTAATGGGAAGCCTCTCAGCTATACTCTTTGGTGCTGTGCAACCTACCTATGCCTTGACCATTGGTGGCATGATTGCAGCTTTCTTTGCACCAAGCCATGAGGAAATACGAGCTAGAATTCGCACATACTCTTTAATATTCTGCTCACTTTCCCTAATCTCCATGACCCTGAATCTTGTACAGCACTACAATTTTGCTTATATGGGTGAGAGGTTAACCAAAAGAATTAGATTGAGAATGCTTGAAAAGATACTGACTTTTGAGGCAGCTTGGTTTGATGAGGAGCAAAACTCAAGTGGGGCTTTATGTTCAAGATTAAGCAATGAGGCCAGCATGGTTAAATCCCTGGTAGCAGATAGAGTTTCTTTGCTAGTTCAAACCACTTCTGCAGTCACAATAGCGATGATTATGGGGCTTGTTGTGGCTTGGAAGCTCGCGCTTGTCATGATCGCAGTCCAACCCCTCACAATCCTATGCTTCTACACTAGAAAAGTATTGCTGTCCAGCATCACAACAAATTTTGTCAAGGCACAAAATCATAGCACTCAAATCGCGGCAGAAGCAGTGTACAATCATAGAATTGTTACTTCATTCGGAAGTGTACAGAAAGTACTCCAACTGTTTGATGAAGCACAGGAGGAACCAAGGAAGATGGCAAGGAAAAAATCATGGCTAGCAGGAATTGGTATAGGATCTGCTCAGTGCCTAACTTTCATGTCATGGGCGCTGGATTTTTGGTACGGTGGAATTCTAGTGCAAAAGAGAGAGGTATCAGCTGGTGATGTGTTCAAAACTTTCTTTATTCTGGTAAGCACTGGAAAGGTTATAGCTGATGCAGGAAGCATGACTTCTGATTTAGCCAAAGGTTCCGCTGCTGTGACATCTGTTTTCCAGATTCTTGACAGGCAATCTCTAATTCCAGGCTCCTCCAATGTAAGTGCAAATGCACTTCTTACTCATTATTTTCTTAATCAAGCAATTAATCGAAGTTTTTCAACATTGAATTATTTTGCAATTTCTGGTAACTAGGCTAGTGGAACCAAGGCAGACAAAATAACTGGGAGGATAGAGTTGAAGAAAGTAGATTTTTCATACCCAAGCCGGCCGGAGACCTTAATACTGAGGCAATTTTGCTTGGAGGTTAAGCCGGGAACAAGCGTCGGACTAGTGGGGAAAAGTGGAAGTGGAAAATCAACAGTAATCGGATTGGTTCAGAGATTTTACGATGTGGACAGAGGTTCAGTCAAAGTAGATGGGGTTGACATAAGGGAACTAGATGTTCAATGGTACAGGCGGCACACGGCGCTCGTCAGCCAAGAACCGGTATTGTATTCCGGAAGTATCCGCCAAAATATTGTGTTCGGCAAGCTTGATGCCTCGGAGACTGAGGTGGTCGAGGCTGCCAGGGCTGCCAACGCTCACGAATTTATCTCGTAAGTATTATGCTTGTTACATATTTACTAATTTTTTTTTTTAATTTACAAGAAAGAACTCGAATCCTATCTCAAGTCTATGGAAGAATCTAATGTTAGACTGTGTCTGTTGGTTCTACCAATAATTTTATTTAATACATGTATATTTTTCTATATTTTTCCAAGTTTTTTATTTTTTATTCTTTTTCTTACACAAGTAGCCTCTAATTAAGATACATTCTAAGAAATTAATGTGGTAATGTTTTGTATGGTATAGATCACTAAAAGATGGGTACGAGACAGAATGTGGGGAAAGAGGAGTACAGCTATCAGGAGGGCAAAAGCAAAGAATAGCAATAGCAAGGGCATTAATTAGGAACCCAACAATACTATTGCTAGACGAGGCAACAAGTGCACTTGATGTGCAATCGGAGCAAGTAGTTCAAGAAGCTTTAGACAGAATAATGGTGGGAAGAAGTACAATAGTGGTGGCACACAGGCTTAATACCATCAAGAATCTTGATTCCATTGCCTTTGTTGCCGATGGAAAGGTGGTCGAGCGAGGAACTTATGCTCAACTAAAGAATCAACGAGGTGCCTTCTTTGACTTAGCCACTCTTTAAGAATAAGAATAAAAGTTGTGAAATCATATTATTAACTCTAGCAATAATACTGTAAATTTGTAATGGTTATATATTATATTTTAAAGTACTTTACTTTTGACCAGTTTAATCCTAATTAAATCTCTGATCGTTGACCCTCTGCCTCGCCAATTAGAATATAAGCTCTAGCTCAGATCAATAAATGCAAAGTCTAGCAGGCCTTCATTTGTGCTGTAAGAAGCCAATCATACATCGGTAGAAAAGCAAAAGTAGGCAAGCTTATAAGTAAATGAGGCAAATGACTAAAGTAGATTAAGCCATTTAGGAAATGAGTCCACTAAATGCATGTCCATTTACTAATTTAGTTCGGATTTGGTTCATTTAGCTTTTATCTAATGCATTTTATGTTGTTGTGTGATTGAATTGGTCTGATAGATTCGGTGTGCTTAAAAATTTATCTGTTAAAGAAAAAAAAGTATAAATAAAGATATGTGTTTAATCTGTTTTGAATATAAATTATAGGTCAAGATTATTACTAAAATTGCTTACAAAATGGTAATTAAAATTTGAGCTTGGGCAAAAAAAAATTATTTATCAGAATATAGAATTTGTTTATAATTTAATCCACTCAGAGCCATCAATGAAGCCAAGTGTAAGAAGAGGCTTTGCTTCCTCATCAGTAAGTGCTCTCTGCCTGCAAAGCTAGCCCCTGGTCCTGTGCACTTGTATTGCCCATAGAACACAGTCCTAACAACTCATAAAATGAACAAAACCATAAGTACCAATGTTAAAATCGACAAACTGAAACTGCCAAACATGAATATGGTGTATACCAAAAGCCAAAATATCAAGTGTTACTTACATGTGTAGATGCCATGCAATAGTGGCGTGGCCTAAGTTGAATAAGCCAAATGATAGATGGAATGGTTTTTCTACGCGATCTTTTATGTGCATTACACGTAGATACAACAGGGTAACCGCCCATTTTATTGTCCCATTTGCCCAATCTGCCCATGGATTAAATATTTATAGGGATAAATTCTGGACAGAACTTGGGGGGTATTTTAGGTCATTTGGATTTAAAGTGGATAGCCCATTACTAGAAAAGCTGGTCTATATCCTAAAGGGCTAAAACCCATCAAGAGATGGTTACGGAGATGAGCTTGGCACCGCCTAAATATCCCTATGCAAGATCCGCAAATTATATTATGCACTCCAATTCATGTTACATTATGGATCATGATCCAATTAATACGTATGTGTAATAGTGACCATATTATAAATATAAATATTCATTAGTTTATTAAAAAATATTTATTATGAATAAAATAAAAATTTATTAATTTATTAGAAAATATTTATTACGAATAAACTAAAAGTTTGTTGTTTATTAGAAATTTTCATTAGTTTATTAAGAATGATTTATTATGAATAAAACAAATATTTATTAGTTTATTAAAAGAGATTCATTACGAATAACTAAATGTTTATTAATTTATTAATAAAAAGTTCATTAGTTTATTTTTATTTCTTTATGTATTTAATTTGATGAGCAAAAAATGGATATTTATTAATAAACTAATGATTTTTTATTTTATTTATAACAAACTTTCAGTTTATTCCTAATAAACTTCTTTCTATAAACTAATAAATCGTGACTTTATTTGTAACAAACTTTCAGTTTTATAACAAATGAACATTTATTAATAAACTAATAAATATTTAAACTTTTAGTTTTAAAACAAATTGCGCTTTTTGAAAAAACTAATAAATATTTACTTTATCCGTAATAAACTTTTAGTTTATAACAAATGAATATTTATTAATAAACTAATAAACATTTTACCTGATAACAAATGATGAATTTTTACAATGTTTTGATAACTCTGTAAATTTGATTTATTAATAAACTAATAAATCTTTATTTTATTCGTAATGAACATATAGTTTTATAACAAATGAATATTTCTCAATAAACTAATGAATATGCCTATAAAGGATTATGAACATTTATAAAATTGTTATCGTGCGTTTGATAGCTAAATAATTTTATTTTATTTATAAAATTGTCACCACATTTCATACGTGTGTGATAGACTATTGGCTTATAATTCTACATGAACCAAGTTACACGGTATAAAAATCTGGTAGGTGCTTAATCTTTTGAATATAAATTATTGGTCAAGATTATTACTAAAGTTGCTTTTACAAAATGGTAATTAAAATTTGAGCTTGAGTAATATATATATATATATATATATATATATATATATATATATATATATATTATTTATAATTTAATCCATTCGGAGCCATCAATGAAGCCAAGTGTAAGAAAAGGCTTAGCTTCCTCATCAGTAAGTGCTCTTGACCACGAGACTCTGCCTGCAAAGCTAGCTCCTGGTCCTGTGCACTTGTATTGCCCATAGAACACGGTCCTGACAACTCACAAAATGAACAAAAACGTAAGTACCGATGTTAAAATCGACAAACTGAAACTGCCAAACATGAATATGGTCTATACCCAAAGCCAAATATTAGATGTTATTTGCATGTGTAATGCATGCAATGCAATAGTGCTAGGGATAATAATTTAACTCGGATTTGTAAATTTCTGCACTGACTTCGAATGGGGTGAATTCTTTAATTTTTGACCAAAATCGGAGCTGATTATGGAGAATCAAAATATTATTTAGCAGGAATAGGATACGGAACATTAATATATTCCGCCCCTTGTCCCTCCCCATGCCTCAACCCGACACAAGTATATATATATATATATTACTGGAAAAGCTGCTGTCTATCCTAAAGGGCTAAAACCCATCAAGAAGGTTATGGATATGAGCAAGGCACTGCCCAAATTTCCACTATTCAAGAACTGGGTGCCTAAAAGCAGTTGAATGGTCCTAAAATGTAGACTAATTGGATATATATCACTGTATAAATTATACATTAGTATAACGTACCTATTGAAAGCATGAATAAAGAGAAAAATAGAAAAGGGGAAACAGGGAGAGAGATTACATTTCACGGTTAGGATCTCCCCAATTGTACCAGCCTTTAGGGATGATAATGTTGTCCATGTAAGTAAAAGCAAAGATGACCCTGGAAAAGGGACCCCATGCCCTTCCAAGGTAAAGAGCTCCTGACCCCGTCACCTTACACTTCACAAATGAAAACCCTGTGTCCTCCACTTCACTACTCCTCCCTTGTGCTGTTAGTGCCCCTGTATACTGTGCTATTGCATGCACCTCACACCCCTGCATTAATTACATATGCATATTCAAAATGAGTGGATGATTAATCAAAATAATAGGGTATAATTAAGCAAATGAATTAGCTCGAAACTCTTTTAGTTTAATTAAAGGTCTCAAGTTTGAGTTAGAATATCCTTGAAAGAAGGTATGAAAATGGACTCTGACCTCGAATAAGGACAAGGCATTACCGAAGATGAAGTCCACAGAACCTTCAATATAACAATCCTTGTAATAATGTCTGCCCAGGTGATCATACAGTGTGTCTTGTGCACCCAAAAATCTACACCCTATGAAGGCTGCCGTATCTGCTGATATTCTAAATGCCACTGCTTGCTTTCCTACTGCTCCTGGTGCTGGCACTGGTGTTGTATTCTGCAACCATTTTTCCATTTCATAATCACCTAGCTGCAGAGGAAATTCTTGATTAATTGCAAGTTTCAGTTACCTTGAATGTAATGTTCTTTGCAATAAAATACGGAGAATTAACAGCAAAAGTTGCAGAATTGTAAGAGCCCATGGGTTGCCCTTTTGGCCCTGGTGTTTGAGCAGTATCTCCCCATTCTACTATTGTATTTTCTGCTCCTGCTCCTTCTATTGTTATGAAGGATTTTAATGGTGATATGTTCACTTTCTCTCTGCAAAAATTTTCATTATTCAACAATTCAATCAATTTTGAAGTTACAAAGAGACAGACCAAAACCTTCCCACTATTTATTAGTCGAAGGACCCATTTGTAGAGCAGTTTTGAGTAGAAAGGAAAAAGACACAACATAAAACAACAACTAGTGAGGGAATCGCATTGAACTGAATAAGTGAACGTAGACAAAACTCTAGAAACCCATGATTTAGCAGAAGCAAACTACAAAATTTGACAGTCCCAAGAAAACTAGACCACCAAAAAATACAAGGACAACATATATTCAAGAAAATCCACAATGTGAATGACCCAAGAGATTTAAATACAAAAGAAAAAAGAAGAATAGAAAAAATAAACTAACTTGTAGACTCCTGCATGGACCTGGATGACCACTCTAACAAGATTGATAAACGGAAGACAATCAATAGCATCTTGAATGGAAGTGAAGTCACCAGCAGCTGGGTTCTTGTCCACAGTGATAGTATAAGAAGGGAAAAGCTTGTTCTTTGCAGTCTTAAAAACTGAATGTTTTAATTTCCCAACAAACTTCACCCACTTCATGAATTGCTGCTCTGAGAATTGGGCTCTTGTTTGGTTTATGGTTGGCAGATTGGGATTGATCCCAGGCCTAATTCCCTTTGTGTGGCCTGAGGACTGGACTGAATTCACAGCAACAAAAACAAGATGAAAGAAGATGAAGAAAATGTGAATAGACTTTAACATTTCCTTAATAAATCCCAAAGAATGTATTTGAAGGAGACTGATGAAGAAGACAGTTATGGGGTTTATATATATATGATTAAGGATTGATTAGAGTACTAATTAGGTTTAGGTGGAAAGTGAGGTAGTTGTAAATTTGTAATAAGAAAGAAAAAGAAACAGAAGGGGAGAAAGAGGTCACGGGGTGCTTCTTCTGCTGATATCCATGTAAGAGAGAAACAATCTAGGCCACAGACACAACAGGTTGCACTTTTTGCCTATAGAAAACGTTTTTTCTTGAATTTTTTTATCTGTGGGTTGCTGTCTTTGCAATTTTATTCTTTAGAAGTGCCCGTGAGTGTCTCTCTTTCTGTGTGTGTGAAGGCGAATAGGTTCATGAGGGTTTTTGTTTCTATTATCGCTATCAGCATCAGTACTATCAACTTCAATTCTTTCTCGTGAGAGTATCACTGTTACAGGAATTGCGAATGGATTAATCATCAGTATTTGACCACTTCCTCCGCCTGGAATCCAACTGCAAAGGAATGAAAATAGTATGGAGAAATAAAACTTTACAACAACAAAGGAAAGAAATGGTAGACCCAATTGGTAAACTTAACAGAGGAATGAAAATACTGGTGTGGAGAAATAAAACTTTACAACAACAGTTCCTTTTACAACATGAAATTTGTAAAATCAGAAAAAGAAAATTGGTCACATGAAATATCTATATTGAATATAATATGCATACATGTCATTTTGTAATTGAATTAGCCTATATATAATGTGATAAACTGAATCTAGATAAAAAAATTTTCCTATGCTATTCTTAATTAGCTAGTAAGTTGTTGTTGTACCACCAAAACTAAAGCTTTCATGTCAGTGTCTCTTGAAGCAACAAGCAAATCCCCAGTGACCCCTAATTCTGGGAATTCACTCCATTCCATTAGCCCCATAAGTTGTGGACAATTTACATCATGGCGTCTTCCAACTACAATAAGATCAGACCCAAGTACCATTGATTGTATTACTCTTGAAGTATGGCCTCCATCATTCACCATCTCCTCTATGTATCTCACTTGTGCATCCTCCTGATTTTTACTGTTACTGTAATGCTTCACATCCCTCAACTCTTCCGAATCAAGCATTTCATCCCAATCTAGCTTGCAGCTTTCGGTTCTCGCAAACAGTCGCAGCACTGTCAATCTAATGCTTGAGCTTCCAACGGTTCTTTTGGCTAATGTCAATGCTTCCCTATCATCACTTCCGCCTATGAAAATCACACACACGTTGCGGACAGATTTTGATGAGGAACGATGGTTGTTGCAGTCTATAAGAATCCCTACTGAGCAGGGAGCTTTTTCAAGAACGCTGCAATTTAATGTCCTTTTAGAATCATCCTCTAGTTCAATAGATCCATCCATGGCCCATTTTTTATGAAATGGGAGCAGTATAAATGCCGCTTGTTTGTTCAATGCCAGTGTGCAAATGTCCTCATGCATCAGCTTAAGTGGGGATATGGCTGTGAAGATATTGACTAACACCATGTGCATGTTCATGGCTTCGTATTCGGCAAAAGCATTGATGACATTTTCAGAATAGGAACGCTTGGTTATCACCTTTTTCTGGAGCTGGTGAGAGATGAAAATTGGGGAAGCTCGGCCGACTAGCTGGATCAGGTGGAGCACATCCACATGGATGGGGTTTTCTTGGGTAGGATTACAAGCATCGAGGAGATCAATAATGTTGTAAGTGTCTTCTGACTTGTAAACACATGTAAGCATCCTTAAATGTGAACTGTTTTGTGTGTACATGATGTTTCTTCTTTGGTAGTTTGCATATTTTCTTTTAGGATCATATAGATATTTCACTACCAATGATGTCACAGTGCAGCTGAATAATGAAATAAATGGTACTACCAGAAAACTTAGTCTTTGAACTGCCTGCCCATCAATCAATTCATAAACAAAAATATACATTAATTAACCCTCCAATCAAAAAATGTAGCAGAAAATGATACTCTATTCATTTTATTTCAAATGTTCCACTTCAGAAAACAAAGTAGTAATTGATAGTAATTAATCATTATCTTAATTTGTATGAAAATTCGAAAATTGATTAGAGAGATAATGTTATGTATATATATGTACCTTGGTATCTTCAATCATGGAATACAAAGCGACCTCTGCAATGCCTTTGGTACTCAAAATAAAAGCAATTGTAAAAGCATCATTCATGGGCATCTTACAGAATAATGGAGGAATTAAACAAGTAATCATTTTGGCAGTCCAAACAATAAGAGAAGTAAGAATACTGGTTGTCACGATCTTGCTAGTAACATTCATAAATCTTACTGTCAGCATAGTTGTGGAGACAAAAAATGGCAAAAGAACACCTGTAAGAAACCCATCAAACTTGTCTATAAAAGCTGATCCTAAAGGAGGTCCATCAGGTACCACTAAACCAAACAGAAAAGCCCCTAAAGGAATAAAATGACCCAGTTGGTTTGTAAAGGATCCAGCTGCAAGTGCCATTACCAAGATTGTATAAATGTAAATTCCTTTTATAGGCCGCCCTTCAGGTGTTTGTTTAATTATCCAAATCATTGCTGGACGCACTACAGATTTAAGACCAAAGCCTAATGCAATCAGTAATATAGCACTTGCTATACCCATTGCCAGTGATATCTCTTTGCATATTTTATCTAAAATGGAGAAGAATGTGATTGAGATACTAAAAGCACTACTAGCCAATCCTGCAGTCAAGCATAACCTGCCAAGTTCTGAATTGATAATTTTCATATCTTCAAGAATCATAATTATGTCAGTAAACTGTGTTGTAGCTAGTAGTGATATTAGATAGCTGAGACTGTTTGCTTCTTTGTCACTTAGTGAGAAATAATCAGTAAAATAGTAATGGATTCCTATTCCCACCACAAAAGGCACTAATACCGATAATATTCCAAGAAAATATGCTATTTTTCCTGCATTAAGTACCATACCAAGATCAATTCTCACTCCAACTGTGAATATAAAGAGTACATAACTGAACAAACCAAATATCAGATTCATATCTTTGGATTCCGTTGTGAAAATAACTCTGCCCGCATCTGTCATACTTCCAAATACTTCTGGACCCAGAATAATGCCTGCCTGAAATCAAATTTCACACATTTTCTTCTTAATTAGTCGGTTCATATCTTAAATATCATATGGTAAGTTTACAAAGTTGAGGGCATATCTAGCTTTTGAGATTGATTTTGAGTTTTGTAATGCAGTATCGGAGTTTGAATATTCTTTTTAGGCTGATATAGAGGTGAGCTATTAAATAAATTCTTTCCTGTTCCTAAGACTTTTAATTTTTTTTTAAAGATTAAAAGCATTACAAGAACATATTATAAGCATTAATAATAGGAAAATAAAAGAGAGATGTTTAAAAGAGAATGACAAATGAAGGAAGGAAGGACTTACAAGAATTTGAGCAACAAGTCTAGGAAGACCAAGATGCTTGAGAATAAAATTTAAGGATTCTGTAACGAAGAAAAGCACAAAAAGCTGGAGCTGTAACAATGGCAATGTATGCTTTAACACCGGATCTTGAGCATTGTTCCAAATACCTTGTGAATTAACCTTAGGAGGTACAAGTAAGCAAATCATGCTTGAATTATCAGGATTCGACATTTTGAATTAATTAATGATGTGGGTTAGAGAACGTATCTAAAACTTAAATCGGCTTTTCAAATTAGGAGCAGAAAAGAAAAAATGGTAATTAGAGTCAGATCAAACCAAATTTCAAAAATGATATTTGTTGCACTTATGTATAGAACCAACAAAAGTTGGTTATAGCTAGCCTTGCAAGCCTTTAATTTCATTGACTACAAATATTAAAAGATTCTATTTTTAGAGATTTATTACTAAATTCTTGATTATAATTCCCAATTATAGAAGTTATATATTGTTATGTGAGATTTATATATCGTTGAAACATTCAACCCCTAGAGTTTCTTAATTCCACAAGTTAATTTTTGTAGAAATATCTTAAGTAAAATTCTACAATAATTGATTAGCCCCGCAATCTAGCTACTATGAATTTCATCAACTATATATATATATATATATATGGCGAGAGCTGGAAAGGAAGTCCTGGAAATGTGAAAATTGAAGAAAATTTCTTAAGAATGTGATTGAAATCGTTAGCCTAATCTTACATATATGGCGAGATCTGGATCAGGCCATCAACATCTCCACAACATTATTAACGATAAACCCCGAAATTACCCTAAATTAGCAATATTTACAATAGATGATCATTCATCAACAACCGATTAAGAAAAGACTAATGATCATGATAAAAATGAGAATCACCGATCTTAGATGGTCTCTGTATCTTCGTAGTTGGGGTCCTTCAAATCTAAAATTTCCCTGTGAATCCCGATCTCCGCCTGGGAAAAACCATCGCCGGCCCAAGTGAATTTGCCCCCATGACCTCTTTTCTTAGGCGATCCGCTCATGCCGGTAGCCGATTTCCGATCACTAACCCGACCATCGGACTTGGCAGCGAGATTGCATTTGAAGCTCTTGCCTGAGTTCTTCATTGTTGCTCCACTTGTCTCTGCAATCTCTCTCTTACGGAGTAGGGAGCGAATCAACTTGAGGGTTTATGTAGATGGAAATTTTTCCTTTTTTTTTAATACTGTAGGCGTGGAATTTTCTGATTGGATAAGAACGGGCAAATGGAAATGTTATTTATCGAGGGGCATTGTCGGCACAACACTGCTCTGTTGGAGTGCTCCGCATGGATCACCAATGAAAATTAATAAAAATTGAAATTATAAAATATTTATTTAAAATTTACTTACGTTATAATCAAATATTTATTAAAAAAATAATTAAAATTGAAATTTATTTAAAATTTATCCAAAAATTATCAAATATTTATTCAAATTTTATTTAAAATTTATGAGAAAATTAATAAAATTTGAAATTAAAAAGATTTATCCAAAATTTATTCCAAAATTTATCCCAAATTTACTAAAAAAAATTAAAAAAAGTTTTTATAAAAATTACCTAAAATGTACTTTACATCCAGTTAATCTCTCAACTAAAAATTTATCAAAAATTTAACAAAATAAATAATTTTAATTAAATTAATTAAATACAAATGTATATATTTTTTATAATTAAGATTTACTTGAATAATTAACTTACTTAAATACAAATTTATATTTTTTTTTACTAATTAAATTAATTAAACAATAACAAAAATAAATAAATATATGCATAAAAATACACCATGATCATACAAATTAATGAACTTAATTCATGTTTAAAGGATAAAAAATGGTGATTTTTTTTTAAATTAAACGGAAAAATAAAATAAATATAGTAATTCTCATATTTGAAAACAAAAAGGCCAAATTGGTACCAGAATTGGATATTCCGTGTAAAATTCTTTAAATTATTTATTTTGATATTTGAAATTTGGACTCCAATACGTTACGCCCAAGATTAGCTTTTTGGGCCTAAAAGGGTTCTGAGTAAGAAGGCCCAATATTTACCAGTTTAATTCCCTCCATGAATCTCTCTATCGACGGCTAGTCAAAGATACCTTTGACCACCGACTAAATCTTTTTCTATAAAAACTGAAAATCGAAAAAGAAAAACAGAAAATATTTTCTACATTCCATATAGCATATGGTAAATCAGTTTCTTCCATAGTACAAAGTAATTTCTGTAAATATTCTATATTTTATGCTCAACTTAATACTACAAGACAAGCTGCCTTGACTCAATAAAAGACCAATTATCCATTTTTATTGGCCTGACAAACTACCTAGGATAGTTCACTGGAGGTTCCAAGCTGCCTACCAGAATTCCAAGATCAATATCTTTGTCTTCGAACTTTTTAATGAATGGATGACTCTGGAAACATTAAAAGAACAACCAAGTATGATTCTGGCATCTTGGGTGGCAATTCTTAGAAGCTTTTAGAATAGACAAAAGTATATATACTGGATTACTTACCAGAAGGTCCACAGAAGATGCTCTGTCTCGAGGATTCTTCTGTATACTGCAAATGCCATTCAAATACGGTGGAGCACATCATTAGTGAATTCACAGAGAAGAATACAAAGTGGGAAAGTTTAGGTGTGCTTTTCTTTGTGATGTCCACGGTATTATTATTTGAAGCTATCTGAACCAGAAAATCCATTCAGTGACTTGAGATCATAAGCCTACCGAAGTCCCTTCAATTTAAATTTGAGAGCAGTGTTTTACTTAAATATAGGCTACAATATGTGCTTGTAATGAAATGTGAAATGAATCAGCAAGTTAATACCAGGCAGATACAAATGAACAGAACTCTGGGGAGAACTGATCTGGTGGAGCAGATGGTGGTGGACTTTCGACAATGGCTTCCAGAAGTTCATAAAAGCTTGGCCCACTTTGCTGATCTTCAGATTTCATGTAAGGAAATTGCCCTATAGCACACTCAAGTACTACCAAGCCTAAACTCCAAATATCGCTGCTATAGTCATAGATGCTTCCGCTAATTCGCTCTGGCTAAAATGAGGGAGCAAAGAACCATTAGTATTTAGATATAAATCATAATCAAGTACATAATATAAGCCTGATATGGCAGAGGAAATTACTATTGAAGATAATGAAAAAAGTACAATTAATTGAATTGTCAAATATAGTTCATGCTATCTAATACTAACAGAAAAAATAAAATCAAGACATACCGACATGTAATTATAAGTTCCAACGAAGGTGTCCCTTTGACCAATAGAAGTAGCCAACATTGCACTCACACCAAAATCAGTGATCTTCACTTCCCCCTTTTGATTCACTAATAGGTTGGATGGTTTGATGTCCCTGTGTATGACATGACGTTCATGGTGCAGGTACACAAGACCCTGCAAAACCTGAAACCAATGCAGAATATTTAGCCAAAAAAAAAAAAAGAACAAGAAGACCAGACAACAATCAGAATTTCTTTTTCCTTCCCAGATTCTAAAGGAAGAAACTTATAAACCTGCTTACACACAACTGCCAGATAAGGCTCCAGAATAGTTTTAACTTGTCTAATCACATCTGCCAAAGATCCACGGTCCATGTATTCTAACACAAGTGAAATAGCTCCATTGTGGTAGAAAGAGTGGTAGCAAACAACAACATGAGCACATTGTGAGCCTTGGTTTATTTTCAGCTCTTGCACAATTTGTTTACGAATTTCCTCCTGTATGTTCATCTGAATAACCTGTGGCAAACAAAGACAATGACCTCATAAAAAATCCTGTCTTTGATTACGAAGAGGCAATGGCATAGTCATCTAAGAAATTTCAACATCATATATAACTAAAATCAAGACAGGAAACCATAACATGAATGTTCTAAGCAAGATACCAAGTAAAAAATTGACGTGCATTCACCTCCATTAATATTCTTATGTTTCAAACATATAGGAAACAAAACTAATTGTCTGTTAATCTCTCTTCAACATCCTTTACATTATTTCCATGAAGTACAAGGCACAAGAATGTTAAAAATTGAAATCAAATATTTTTGAAGAGAGGCATGCCAATAATCATCTAGGCAACCCCAACAATTAAAGGGAAAAAATGTTCCATATGCTACTGAAATCACCTTCAATGCAAATAATTTCCCAACCCATTTATGACGGACAAGTTGCACTAGACCTCCACTCCCCTTTCCGATGACTTTGATTGTCTCCAGATCTTCCAATGAGAATTCAAAATTAAGCTCCTTGCTATCAGAAGGCTGTCAAAATAGACAAGAAAATAAAAACATGTAACTTCCAAAAGAAGAGAGAGAGAGAGGGAAGAGGTTCTATACTGTTAGGTATTAGTATGATAAACCAACAGGATTGGAAGTTAATAGACAACTATGGTAGCGTTGATGCTTTAACAAAAATTACTGATAAAAGAATATTGACATGGTTGACATCCATGATGATAACTCGTAGAAATATAGGTTAAGAGATAAACAAATAGAAGGTCAAGTTTACAGGAACAAAAATGAGATCAGTTATGAGGGTTGCAATCTATAAAAATTAGGTTTATGATATTAGCTCATGCACTGACCAATTGGAACTTTTGGAGCTTCAAAAGTTCATAAGAGGTTCTTCGTTCGAGTACATCAAAGAAACAACTATTCCATCTGAAGTTGATCACAGAAAATAAGTAGGCTAATTTTCCCTCCTCCATCAAAAAACCAAAAAAAAAAAAAAGAGAGAGAGAGAGAGGCTAGTTCTAGTCATTTGAGGGCTATAAAGAAAACCGGGAATTAAAAGTACTTGAAAAAAATTCAAAACCGAGGAGCGAGCTATTGCTTATGGATATAAGCTACTAGGTGGTAGAATGCCACAACTCCAGGTATTACTGCTATCCTTATATTTGTACATTGTGAAAGCAATAAATGCAATCAAAAACCATAGTTGAAACCATAATTATCTTCGGATACAAGCTTACTCGAGATTCCTTTTCTTGAGAGATAAGCCTCAGACCTTTCTGATTCAAAAGCAAATCTCCATCGTGAAATGTACCACTAGCAGTTCTGAGAATTAAACAGATTAGCTTTACCAAATTCAGAAGGATCAGAGAAAATTAAAATCAAAATCAATGAGCTAAGATAAAACTTTTTTTCCCAATTAACAGTTACACAGCGATTTGACAGAGTACAGCTACAGTGATCAACAAAATAATCACCAATTAAAGAGACATACTAAGCCAACGCAATTGAAGAACAAATCGCAATAATAAGTTACAGCGACTAAGTTAAAGACAGAAGCAGTTACCAAAACTAAACGACATTAATCAATGGAATTAAACAGTAAAAAGAAGAAATGGAGAAATGAAAAGAGAAAAAACAAACTTACAGAAACGAGGTGATGGGGGTTTCTTGAGCAGGAACACAGACCTTGAGTTGCTGCGATGGCTTCTTGCATTTCATTTTTCAAATTTTAGAGAAAATTTAAGTATTTTTCTTCGGATTTTCAGGGTTTAAAACTTGTTCGAAACAGGAAAAGAGGAAGAAGAACAGAAGATGGAGAGATTTTGACTGTTAATAAAATATGTATTAATTCAAACCAGGAAACCCGAGCATTAAATTTGAAATTAATTTGCCTGTTATGAAGGATGGGCACGGATTATGGCCCATGGGGATTGGGCTGGTTAGAATTTTATGAAACTTTGGACCTTGCTTTGATGGGCTATAAAGAAGAAAGCCCAGTCTATCCAAACTCCCACATTATATCGTGCACCACAATTCATATTATAATATGGACAAGACACGTATGAGAAGTACGGTGACAACTTTGTAAATAAAAAAAATTTATACATATTCATTTATTGATATAGATTCATTGGTTTATTAGTAAAAGGTTCATTAGTTTAAATATTTTTTTATATATTTTTTTATTTTCAGATGTTATTTGTCTTGATTGGTTGTTTTTCCAGTGCATTTTGTCTCAATTTTTATTACGTTATAAATTTCTTTGAAAATTATTTAATAAATTCATATCTACAAATGAAAATACAAAAAAAATTCATTAAATTTAGTACATATAGAAATAAAATAAATTTATATTAATATAAGAAATAAACTTTTATTAATAAATATTTTTCAATAAATTAATGAACTTATAGTTTATTTTATAATAAACATTTTTAGTTTATTCATAATGAACATTCTTATTAAATTAATAAATTTTTACTTTATTCACAATAAACTTTTTTTAATAAAATAATAAATATTTTTTAATAAACTAGTAAATTTTTAATTCATTTGTAATGAACATTTTCAATTTATTCTCAATCAATCTTTTCAATAAACTAATTAAACTTTATTTTATTCGTAATAAACATTTTTTAATGATGTAATGAATCTTTTTCGATAAACTAACGAACTTTTTATTTATTTGTAATGAACCTTTTCAATTTATTCGTAATAAACATTTTCAATAAACTAATGAATATTTACTTTATTCGTAATTAATCTTTTTTAATGAACTAATAAATATTTTTTAATAAACTAATAAATTTTTATTTAATTACAGATAATGAGTATTTACACAAATATTAATATGTGATTAATAGTTGTTTAAGTTTGATTTATTTATAATATTGACAACTCCTTTTTAAACGTGTGATGACTTTGCTACATAATATTACATGTATCGAAATCCAATATATAATGATTGATCTAAATTGTGAGAGTCCTTTTGAGCTTCCATGGGCTGGGCCTTGGAAAAAGTATGAAAGAAAGCTATCAAAAGCAATAATTAGAATTATTATATCTTAAACTCTGGTTTATTAAACATTATGGATCTAAACTCTATATATATGTAAAGTCCACCTAAAATGCTCGTGTTTAATAAATAATTGAAAAGTTATTTAATGTCGTTAAACTTGCAACCATCATTCTTAATTCCAGTTGTTCAAGATTCCAATCATAGCAAATTTTACATCGAGCTTTTACAACAAATATAAGTAATAAACTTATTTTTCTTTATCATATATTGTTCAAATCTTGAAAATAAAGAACTTTTGTTTGTTTTGATCCGAATCATTGATTGATAGGTTCATTAAGTTATTTATAAATGATATTTCTCTAATAAATGTTCATTACTTATTTGCTAGGTTATTAAAAAAATATTTATTATTTTGTTAGTAAATGTTCCTTATTTTATTAGAAAAAGATTCATTAATTTCAATATTTTACTAATATAGGTTCATAACTTATCTTCTATAGGTTGATTAGATTATAAAAAAATGTTTATTACTTTATAAGAAAAAGATTAATTAGTTTTATCGGTAAATGTTTATTAATTTATTAAAAAGTTTATTATTTTATTAGAAAAATGACATTACTTTTATTATTAATAAATGTTTAGTACTTTACTAATATAAGTTCATTACTTATTTGTTTTAGGTTGATCATATTATTAAAAAATATTTATCATTGTGTTAATAAATGTTTATTACTTTATTAGAAAAAGTTCGTTAGTTTGTTACTAATAAAATGTTCAATATTTTACTAATATAGGTTTATTATTTATTTGCTATAATTTGATTAGGTTATTGAAAAATATTCACTACTATGTCAATAAATATTCATTATTTTATTAGAAAAATATTCATTAGTTTATTGACAAATATATATTATTTTATTAGAAAAATGTTTATTAAGTTATTCTTAAAGGTTAAATACTTTACTAATAAAAGTTCATATCAAACACTTATGTTCATTGCTTATTTTACAATAGAATGATAGTAAAAATAACTACAAAAAGAAATATACAAAAAATGTATACAAGAACAAATACAAAATTAGATGATAATATCACACTAAGAGAAATTACAACAGAATGCAGATAAGCAACCCTTGCTATTGCATAACAAACCAGAGCACCCTAAACACAAAATCACAAAACAACGAAGAAGTAAAAATAAAACAATAAAAATTGAAACAACTGAAATTATATATTTATAAAATACAAAATTGCACTGAATGAAGAAAAAAATTAAAAGAATGAAATCATCCAAATTATAAGAAATCACACCAAAATAGGAAGAAAAAGCAGGATAGGAAGAATACTCAAACAAATGCCTTCGATAACTCCAGTTAATGTTTAAAAATTTCAAATAGAGAGTATTTACTTTGCATGTGTAAAATGAAATATCAGATCCACAATGCTCCATATACCGGGATGTATGATATAATTTATCCACCAATTAACAAAAAAAAAAAAAGGTTATCAATATTTTTTAAAACATTTTCATGATATTAAATTTAATGTATTAAATAAAATAAAAATCTTTTGTAAATTAAAATTTTAATTACGAAGTAAATGTAAAAAAAATACTGAAAAAATAAAATTTTTAATAGAAAAAACAAAATAAGAATATTATTTGTTATTTTATGTTTATGAAATAATAGAATGGATCATTATATTATTTGTTCCAATAATAAAATAAATAAATATAATATAAATATTTTATACTAATTAAAATAAATTGAAATAAAAAATATTGAGATAATTAATATTTGGGTCGGTGGGGGAACAGACATGCTAAATTAACGGAATCGAGACATTTCTCTTAAATCTGGTTAATAAAACATGTCTAATGTCCGGTCCGATCACTGTTGCTCTCTTTCTGACATTACTATACTATCACTTACACTGACCGTTCACTAAAGCCGAAGCCAAAGCTTGTTTTTCTACTGTCTGTTTGGATTGCACTCGAAGATTCTAAAATAAAATTTGAAATTTTTTAATTTAATTAACTAATTTTTTTAATTTTGTATAAACTAAAATATCTATTTATCCTCCAAAAACAGTTTTCAAATTAAAAAAAAAAATTAGCTTATACAATAACAAACAGGCCTATGTTTTCGAGCTCCGCAAGCAGTTTTCTCCTGGAGAGAGGTAAGAGAGACGTTATTCCATAGATTCCTATAGATCAAGAACGTTGTCCAGCGGCTCTCTTCAAACAGCAATGGCCAGAGAATTTAAGCTTATATTTGCTACGTCACTGCTGCTTACACTTCTGGGTATCTTTTTTTTTATCTTCTTTTCTCCTTCTCCTTCTGCTTCTTTCTTTTTGCTTTATCTTTACTCTTTCTCCATTTTGTTGTTTGAATGTGTGCTCTTTTCCTCTGTTTTTGCTGAGATTTTACATTTTTTCTCGAGAAAGGTATTTTCTTGATGCTTTGGTTTCCTTAGGATTTTGAATATTGAGTTTTTAGCCTTTGGCATTATGTGAAGAAATTCGTGTTTTGATTTCTTGAGCCAATTTATTGTTCATTGTTGCCCACTCTCATCAATCTTTGTTTTTTTTTTTCCAGATTTTTCTCTTTGATTGCTTGTTTTTCTTCTATTTATTTGCCTTTATCTTAAGTTACCTACCTCTTCAAGAAATGCAAACCTAACAGCTTCAAGATTGCTTCTGTTGAACTTAGATTACCGATCAAAACCTACCGAACTTAAATTACCTCTTCTCCCTCTAGGAGATGTACAACAGAATCTTAGAGTTTCCTATTTTATGGTTTTAATAAATCTCAGTATCTTTAGGAAAACAATGCTAATAAAAAAATCAAGCCAATAAATATTAATCATATTCTCTTAATAATCTGTAGTTGCATTCTCTATTCTTTCTATTAGGAGGGTTCTCAATATTTAAGCTCTTGGACAGCTAATATTCGATATTTATGTATTTATCATTGGTGTATGTCTAACCAAATTTTGTACTTGTAGATATAAATCAATACAAGGCGGAATACATGTTGAGAGTTCATTCATAAAAAATAACATCCCTGATATCTTATTGTATATACTAAACTTTTGTTAAAACAAATTATAACTTACTATTATTGAACTGAGCTCTCTGTCATTCTCAACTCATTGTAATGAGGATATGGTATGATTTTAACCATGGTTCTAACTGAATATTCGTTGTCCTTGATTCATACTTGGATACATTGTTTTTTTCTCTGAAATGCAATGTAGTATAAACTCAATGTTTCACATAATAAAATTCTTATCTTGGTATTAATCAGTTTGGTGTTTGAGCAAAGTAATTTTGTAATAGTATTGGGAATATCTTTGTTGTTGAATGATGAATAGGCTTCTTCCTAAAAGTAATGGACTACCTCCATCTTGTAGACTTTTAGGCTTGCTAGGGTTTTCCTTTTCAATGGAGTTTAATCTAAGTTGGTCTTACTACAGTTTAGCACATATAGAGAACAGTTTATTTATGGAGATCCGATTTCTTGCATCAAAATTATGAAGCTGTTTACAGAAGTGCACGTCTTGGGAAAATGCAGTCTCAGGAATCATAACAAAGAAAGCCAAGTTGTGCAATTACTTCTAGTTAGCAACATGCATTAGTCCTGTACTGGTTATTCCATTATAGATCCTTTTTATTGTTGGAGTTATTTGTTTAACTTTAAAAGAATGCTAGAGTACCTAATTTTAGTAGCTCTGATTAGTGATTATAGAAAAGAATTGTTTATGGTGTCTCACCTTGATTATGGTTTAGCCCAGATTCTTTACTTTATACTTCATGGTTGTAGCCAAATGCCTCTGCACTTTAGTTAATGCCAGACCAGATCTCATATCAGTTTTCTGTTTCAGTCTTTGGCCGAGGAAGTACGATTGGAGTTTGCTATGGAAGAAATGCTGATGACCTACCAACGCCAAATAAAGTTGCACAGCTTGTTAAACAACGCAACATTAAATATTTGAGGATATTTGATTCAAATATCCAGGTTCTTAAGGCCTTTGCGAACACAGGAGTTGAATTTATGGTTGGAATTCCAAATTCAGATTTATTGGCAATATCCCAATTTCAGACAAATGCAGACTCATGGTTGAAAAACAGTATTCTTCCTTACTACCCTGCCACAAAGATCACATACATTACTGTTGGTGCTGAAGTCACTGAGAGCCCCAATAATGCATCTGCCCAAGTTGTGCCTGCAATGCACAATGTCCTTACAGCACTGAAAAAAGCCGGTTTGCATAAAAGGATTAAAGTTTCAAGCACCCATTCCCTTGGGGTTCTGTCTCGGTCATTCCCACCATCTGCTGGGGCTTTTAATAGCAGTCATGCTTTTTTCCTGAAGCCCATGTTAGAGTTCCTTGCTGAAAATCAGTCCCCTTTTATGATTAATATTTACCCTTACTATGCTTACAGAGATTCTCCAAGCAATGTCACTTTAGATTATGCTCTTTTTGAGTCATCCTCAGAAGTGATAGATCCAAACACGGGTTTGCTTTACACAAACATGTTTGATGCTCAGATTGATGCCCTTTATTTTGCCCTTATGGCTCTGAATTTCAGGACAATTAAGGTTATGGTCACTGAGACTGGATGGCCATCCAAAGGGTCTCCAAAGGAGACAGCAGCCACTCCGGATAATGCCCAGACTTATAACACCAATTTGATTCGACATGTTATCAATAACTCTGGTACTCCAGCAAAGCCTGGAGAAGAGCTAGATATTTATATATTCTCATTGTTTAATGAGAACAGGAAGCCTGGTTTAGAGTCTGAGAGGAACTGGGGTTTATTTTATCCGGATGAGACAAGTGTCTATAATTTGGATTTTACAGGAAGAGGAGTTGTTGATGTGCCTAAAAACACCACTCTGAGCAGTTCTAATGGAACAACATGGTGCATTGCTTCAAATAATGCAACTCAACTTGACTTGCAGAATGCTTTAGATTGGGCATGTAGCTCTGGGAATGTTGACTGCTCTGCCATTCAGCCCAGTCAGCCTTGTTTTGAGCCGGACAATATTCTGTCACATGCATCTTATGCGTTCAATAGTTACTACCAGCAAAATGGGGCTACTGATGTTGCTTGCAGTTTTGGTGGGACAGGAATTAAAGTTGACAAAAATCCAAGTATACAAGTCTTCAAACCGCTTTATTTGGCTAAAATCCTTTATTTTGGCTTTTCTTGTATTACCTGTGTGCATTTTGCATTACCCAGCTTGTTCGGCTATGTGAAGTCTTGCTAGACAAACTAACTTACGTTTTATTTGTGCAGGCTATGATAATTGCTTGTATATGACCAATGGGTACGTTCAACTTGAGGTTCCCAAACTTAGCACTAATAATTCAATATGCTAAATGCAAGCGTTATTCATCTTTCGCAGGGCCAATAAAACAGCTGCTAGTAACACCACCTCATTGGCTTCAACTTCTCCCTCCTTGCAGAATAAAGTTTCTACTTGGGCATCTGGATTCTTTATTACCACTAGCTTTGTACTTCTGGGCATTGGTTCTGCATAACAAAGCTTGATGAAAAGCATGGTAAAGATGAGGCTGCATGGCTGCTATTCTTGAAGCAGGCAAACATACTTATCAATTAAAATTTTCCCATAGATTGCACGACTAAGAATGTGCATATATTGTAGAGATATCCTGCCTGCTAGTTTTGTATGATATTTTAGTAGATGCAATGAGATGGAATGCAATACCAATGGGGTGGATTTCACTCACGGTGCTTCAATTATATAACTCGTAACAATTCAGTATCTAAAAGATTATTTATAACACAAAAGTACTCAAACTATGTAAATTGTAACAATTCAGTACCTTAAACATTATTTGTAATACAAAAATATTTCAATTTTTATTTTGTAACACAAAAGTACTCAACTTTTATTTTGTAAATAAATAGTATTTTCTTTAACTGTTAGTTTTTTTAATATAAGTGCGATATGAAAAATTCATATTAGATAAATTTTAATAAAAATAAATTTAGCTATAAAATCCACATTAGATAAATTTTAATTTTGCTGATTGAGTATTATAACTAATTTTGTTTTTATTAAAATTTATCCAAATATTTTATATTATATTTTTGTTAGAGAGACAAAAGGAGTGTTTGAGAGTACTATTGAGTGTTCTAAAAGTAAGTTTTGAATTTTTTGATTTAATTAACTATTTTTTTAATTTTTTATGAATTATTTTTTTAAAATATGCATTTAGAAAAAATATTTATTTATTTGAGTTTACTAAAAATAGTTTTCAAAACTAAAAAAAAGTTAAAAATATAATTTTTTTTTTTCTCAAAAAATATTTTTTTCAGACACAATGTTAAACGAGCCTCAATAGCAGAAGATATGAGTACTATTTAGTTATAAAATAAAAGTTGAGTTACTTTTGTGTTATAAATAAGATATCGAGTTGTTACAATTTATATAATTGGAATACATTTATATTACAAATAATTTTTGAGATATTAAATTGTTACAATTTACATAATAATATAATTTTTGAGATATTAAATTATTACAATTTATATAATAATGTACTGTTGGCAAAATTCACTCGTACCAATGCAACTACTATATATTGACTAAAATAGTCATACTTTGCACAGTGTCAATCAATTTCATGTAAAAAACGAAGACCTCAAGAAGGCAAATATTCTTCAACCGAGAACCCGCTGTACTAGGATGATAATCAATTGTATGATCGATGATGTCTGATGTAAGAAATAATTATCCACTTTCTTTTTTGCATTTATGTCATTTTTAATTTCAGCATATTTTACCACATTGATATATAGATATATCATGTCCAGTTATTAAATAATATATATATATATATATTATATTTATTTCAATTAATGAGAATAAAATAATTAAATATATATAAATATGTAATTGAATTAGTTTATGGATAACATTTTAGATTGATTTTATAGTATTTGCACTGGATTCAATAGAGAATCGATCCAATCATATTTATGTCATGGATACAAAATAATTATTTGATTGATCTAAAATTTAATCATAATTCTTGCAACTCATTTACGAGTTCCCTCTGGCTTATCGAGTCTAAATAATTATATTGCGCTGATTAATTAAGTAAAACTATTTGTATTTTGTATTTTTTTCGGATGGCAGATATCAAGTAAATATGGCACAAAACTAATTATATACCCACATTAGAAGATTATTTCAAATTCCATTAGTTCTCTGCTTTTTTAATACTTTGAAACTCTTGGTCCTGGCCTCCAATTTTTCTCGAGAATGTTGGTAATGCATGGGATTGGGATGGTGCTAATTCTTTTAAAAGTAATTAGTAGATGAGGTTTTGCATATCCAGATGGCAATAAAGACTCCGGCTCTTACTGTAGTTCTAGTTCATTGACCCTACAAGAAGTCATTTCCAATTTTCACCCAATATTCAGTAGCCCGTCAAGCAATTGCCATGTCTTGCCTGTAAGACGAGTTATGAGATGGATTTTTAAAGGGCATTTCCCTCGGGCAAGATTTGAGCAAGCTGCAATCCAAAAACCCCTCCGTGTCCGGGGCCACCCACCCCATAGATGGCCATCGAATCTAAAGTTCAACCACAATTTGAATCTATTGGGGGCAAGCAACCATTTTAAAGATTACAAATTAGACACTAGACAAAATTACAAATTAATGCCAACAAAATTACCATATCCATTAGATGAAATCCGTTGTAAGTTCAAGACAAAGAACTTTCATTCCACAATCATCAGAATATCATAATCAAAATAGTATAATAACAGAACCCTCGCATCCATTCATTTTTAACAAGCACCAAATCTTTTCTTTCCAAACAGTGTTCCCTCGACTTTTAATATTTCATGCTATTATTTCACTTCATTCAGCCATTCCAACAGCTGGTAAACAAATAGCAGGAAACATACAGCGATTAAAGACCCTGATCAATGAGATAATCACCAAGCCTTTCAACGATCATGTTGCACTGCCCTGCAGTCATTGGCTCATCATAGATACCAATGATTAAGGCCTGATTGGTCTTCTTAACAGTGACACCGCCAGGTCCCTGAAATTAAGGTAACAAAAGCTCAGAAGACAAGAAGAATGAACTTCTCTATGTAATAAGCATTAGAACTTTCAAATGTGAGAAGCAATGTCAATACAGTTCCATAAAAGTCGATGCATCAGACATATTTTGCTTTATATTGCAAAATCATAAAGGTATGCCCTAGTGTCCTTAAAATCAAACCAATGACACACTGGTGAAGTAATATCCAATCCAAAGTTAGCCATCAATCACCTAATGGATTAAGTGAATGTTTTCCCTAATTTTGGAATAGCTGATGGTGACAAAGAGCTTCCTGGTGCATAGGGAACACACCCAGTTCAGATGGCTCAGTATGTGAATGTGTAAATTCCAAATTAAACCTTAACATACAACTTGGTATTAACTTATTAATGAATTTTAAATGCAAATGTAGTGAAGCGTGAACAAAGTGAAATCAAATACAAAAATATGAGAGTATCACCTTCTTCCCTCTAATAACAGCTCCCGGCTCGCCTTGGATCACCATGTATTTTGTGCCACCAAGATACAATCCAGTTGGTGCAAGTGTTCCAGGTTCATTAAAATCATTCATAATGCCAGTGATTTCTTCAGGCTTAAACTGAAGCAAAGATCAACATGAAGGAAATGAGCACGAGTCATTAAGAAAAAAGTACCAATATGCATCCCCAGCAAAAATGTGATGAGGTGATCATTTTCAATTGTTGATAATCCTTTATTGTTAAAACAAGTAGTAGATCACAAAAATTCAAGAATCTATATTCTCAATAACTTACTTTCCTCTCCCTTTGTGACATTTTATCATTTAACTTTGAAAGGTTATAGATTAGCAACAAATTGAGTTAAACACTGGAAGATGAATAGAACTGAAGAACACGATATCAAGAAAGAATCGAGCTAATCCATAGATCCAACATATCCATCTATCAACAGTAGGAGATCATAAATCAAAGCATGTGATAACAATGATCCCGAGAAATAAATTAAGCAAACACAGTCAAGTAAATCAGATCACACAAAATCAAGAATCAAAGAGAAAGCACAGTTGACCAAGATCAATTTCTTTCCAGTACATCACATCAGCTATTAATCAAAAAACGAAAATGAAAAGTAATAAATCAAGAAAGGAGAAACTGAAAAGAGATGTCGGTCAGATCACATCTTAAGCAGCAAATGGACCAAAAGAAAAAAATTAAATTGGACAAATCCAAAGAAACAAAAGGGTTCGTTCTGGAAACAAAGAACATAAAGTAGAGATAGACCTGAGGGAAGTTGGAGCTCTGGGCCCAAACGCTGCCGTCTTGGCCAATGATGGCGGCGGCAGAGAGATAATTGCCCTCGATTTCGCACATGAGATGATCATCGACGTATGTTTGCCAGGACATCTTCTTCTTCTTCTACAGAAACTTTACGAATCTGTTTTTGTTTATGGGCGTTAAGTTTGTGTGCGCTAGATTTTTGCTGCTTAGCTGAGAGAGAAAGGGAATTCTTATCTGAGAAGGTCGTAACAGCGAGAGAGAGAGAGAGAGATTGCGTTAAAAGTACGAGACGTGGTGGTGGTCCACTCCTCTCTTGCACTGTTTAATTATTTTCTTTGGTATGCTGCCTCCTCCTGTAATCTTTTCTAAATTATTCAAAAACTTTGTCAACATTCACATTATACTTCTCTTCGTAATTCCATCTTAGTTAAAAGTAATATATAGATTTATTTATTTATCATATATATATATTGATTTATTTTGCAAATTTTTATGTAGATTTAATTTTATAATTGTGAAAAAAAAACCAATCAGATAATTTATTATTAATATTTTAGGAAATATCAATTCAAACTTGAGGACAAAAATTAAAAAAAAAAAATTATCAATTTATCATACTACTCGGTTGTTTAGGATTGGGCGGTTTGTTTAAGTTAAATTATAAAATAAATATGATATTACTCTATCGAGTACTGTATTATAATTTGGTATCAAACATTTTAATTGTTATAAATTGATATTAAATTTTTCATAAATGTTGCAATTTAATAAAATTTTTAATTTTCAACACCGAAAAGATAATATACCATATCACGCCACTCTATTATTTACTTCAAATTTATTTTTTTATAAAAATACATTTAAAACGACGATATTTCCAAATATTAAAGAAAAATTGAAAATTGACATACCAAATCTTTGAAAACGTTACCATTTTGAATGTGTTTTATAAAAAAATAAATCTAATGTGAATAATAGAGTGATGTGGCTTGTTATATCTTTTTTTTGGTACTGAAAATTAAAGATTAATTCTATAGTACAATGTTTATAAAAATTTTGGTATCAATTTATAACAATTAAAATATGTGGCATCTAAAATTATAACATAGGAAAAAGGAATAAGGTTTGGTACTATTTATGCAATTAACCCAAATGCTTACAACTTTCAGTAATTATGTCATAAAATCATTCTCTGTTTAGAAATAGCAATTAGATCCGTACTCACTCTGCAGTATCTCGCCCCAAATCTGCCGGACCGCCGACAGAAAAAAGAGCAGATGCGGAAACAGAGTGGACTCTTCGGGGTCATCCACTCCGAATAATCCAATCGTTGCCACTCCAATCTCTATTGCTGGTGATGATGCTATTTCTATATCAAAAATGCTGGTGGCCGCAAATCATGTCTAAATTGTGTACATTTGGACCACTCAAAAGCACAATCGACCACTTGCTATTCAATTACCTATACCAATAAAGCACCACCACATAATTGGTTGGTACTCAATCGGGATGCTATGCTGCTCCCTTTTTTTTTTGGTTTTTTCAATCCAGGCAGATCACAAAAGGATTCAGAAATATTCGAAATGTTCAACACTAATTGCACCAAGAAAAAGATGTAGAAAAGAGCTGCATAAATTCACATTAATTCGAGATTTATCAAGGTACTGAATGTCAAAAACAGGCAAACACCAAACAACCAATTTAGTTCTCACATGGTTATTGTCTGCAACATCTTCACTGCCATTTCAAGGCTTTCAACAGAAGTGGGTGCAAACTTAGTGCCAGAGATCAAATACAAAAGAAAGAAAAAAAAAAAAAAAAGGAAAAAGAAAAAGGCTTTCAAGCTCAGAAAAGAGAGATTAATAAATTTGTGATAGACTAGGTCTACAGCCCCTGATCAACGAGGTAATCTCCCAACCTCTCAACAACCATGTTGCACTGCCCTGGAGTCACAGGCTCCTCATAGACACCAAATACAAGAGCTTGAATAGTTTTCTTTATGGTGATCCCTCCTGATCCCTGCAATAACAAAGCATCCAAGCTTCTAATTATATGCATTATACAGGCACAATCAACCCCCAGCAACAGAGATCATACACTGTTTTCTTCTTGTGCATATAAAATTCAAGAATTAGAAGTTATTGGTAAACAACCTTGGAAATTAGATATAAATGCGTCTTTTGAACTAATAAGAATGAATGTTAAGAATAAAAAATCAAGGCCATCACCTTCTTTCCACGGATAACAGCTCCAGGCTCTCCTTGGATAACCATGTACTTAGTGCCCCCAAGGTGTAAGCCTGTCGGGGCAAGGTGACCTGGTTCCTCAAAATCTTTCATGATATCAGTGATCTCTGCACCCTTGAACTGCAATTTTAAGAATCCAAATAGAGTATTACTAAGTCACTAAATTCGATCGATTGATAATATAAATAGGCACACAGGAAAAGCACATGCATGTCTCAATTGTGCGTCGAAATCGACATGCAACCAATAACAATCGATATGATCGAAATGCCGCACAAATAGAAGGAAATTCTTTTGCAAATTCAAGCGATCATCCATACAAGGATCCACATAATCGAAAGCGATCATGAGATTCAGGTTTATTGAAATTAAACAGATCAAAACTAAGATAAAATGAAATGCATGTCTCAATTGTGAGTCGAAATCGACATGCAACCAATAATCATCGCAATGATAGAAATTCTTGCAAATTCAAGCGATCATCCGTACAAGAATCCACATTATCGATAGCGATCATGAGATTCAGGTAGATTATAACTAAACAGATCAAAACTAAGATTAAATGAAGAGAACAAGAGGAATTTCACCTGGGGAAAAGAGGAGCTCTGAGCCCAGACGCTACCGTCATGGCCAACAATGGCAGAAGCGGTGAGATGCTTACCTTGGCCGTCGATGTCACACATCAAGTGTTCGTCTACGTAAGTCTGCCACGACATTTTCACTAGCGATTACTATTAATCTGTTTCACTCGCTCTCTCTCTTTATTTTTAGAACTGTGATTTAGTATTTACAGTGTTGGTGATGGAGGAAGTGGGTGTAAGTTACGAATTGGTGTTTATTGTTTGGGTAAATAAAGGGCGGTGATTGCGGAGAGAGCGCTTTGCAAAAGAAAAGGTTCGGATCTGGCTGTTTGATTGATGATTTCTGGACCGTCCGTTTTGCTTGGTCTTCTTCTCTATTCAATTTTTACCTTTCGCCTTCGCGTTATTTTAGGCTTCATTTTTTCCCCTTCATATTTTGCGTGGTCCAGCGCTTTTTTGCCCCTGCTCTTTGACCAAATTACTCTTAATCTTTTTAGCCTCTTATTAAATAATAATAATACTAATTAAAAATGGTAATATTTTTTTACTAAATAAGATATTTCGAATTTTAACTGTGTATGGACACTTTTTAAATTTGGAAAAACCATTTTATCATTTATTAATACATCATCCACCTAGTGCAAGTTCATATTACTGATTTTTTTTTTTTAAAAAATACATGTATTATAGGTAGCATGAGTCTAAAAAATAATCTAACTTGTTGGATAAACTACATAAATTTTTTTCAAAGCGAAAAATAGGAAATGATTGAATAAATAAAGAGAAATTTCTTTATTATGGCAAAATCATTATCTTAAGAGAATGTGACTTTACTAGACTACTAGTAGTTCCTGTCATATTATGGCTATTTATCATTTCATTTGGAAAAAATATTTTTTAAAATTTTTTTTTTAAGTTTTGAAAACTGTTTCGAGTAGAAACAGTTAAATAAATACATTTTTCAAAAGTAATTTTGAAAAAAAACAGATTATAAAAAATTTAAAAAATCATCAAGTTAAATAAAAAAAATTCAAAATCTGTTTTTAGAATCCTTAAAAGCAATCCCAAACACCCCCTATACGTATAATAATAAGATATTAGAAAATTATATCACACGATTATATATATATATATAGAAGAAGAAAAAAATTTAATTGCAAAGGGTACATTTCAGTTATACAAGTCAAAATTTCCTGAGAAAATTTTTAAAAAACAGGACCTTGTGGTAAAACTCCTCTATGGCTATGACTAAAACAAGTACTTTGTTCTCTGTAGCTGCATCAGCATTCAACAGATTTCTACGTAGGAGTTGAACTCAAAGTAAAAAGAGGATCACAACTAGTCACTTAGTCGATATGCTCTCCCTGTGAAAGTCACACCGGTTCTACTTTCAGGTTGGGCTCGATTGGCCGCTGGGGTTGGTGCCCCTATTCTCCACCTTGCTACCAGTTTATGTCTAAAACAGTTGAGGAAATGGCAGCAACATGAAATTAAATTACAAGCATATTCTGGATAGGAAAAATCAATTGAAGATGAATCAATATGTTAGACAATAACTTGATGAGTTCCATATAGAAATGATAGACCTAATTTTATCATTTGAATGTTATGAGGATGCTGTCATGTGATCAAGAAGAAAACTGAACAGAAGAGAAGGGCAGATACGTTTCTATTTACGCAGATGAGGTATGAGCCGGTCAAAATTCAATGTATGCACTATATAGTTGTAATGACCTCAACAGTAGAACCGTCAAGAGAATGGGAAGAAAAAGCATAGAAAACAACATCAATGATTGCTTCATATCATATGCAAGTGCTAAATAGTATTGAGAACAGCCAAATATAAATAACACAATAAAAGGATACACCCATCTTGGAGTCTTCAACAAGGTTTTCCCAGTAGCAAGAGGATGCAACACAGTCAAAAAGTAATATAGATGACCTGCTATGATTCCAAGTAGATCTGGCATAAGAGGTGAACCAAAAATGACATCTAAAGCAAGCATTGCCCATGGTAGATAAAATGCCTGAAAACAAAACGAGGAACCAAAAAAAAAAAAAGAAAAATCACATGTCAACTATGGAAGGCCTAATCTCCAATGTAGAAGCAGAAAGAAAACCACAACAAACATTGGAACTGGATATAACTCATGCATACCTTAAGAGTCACAAGCCCATATATGTTAATCTGGGCATTTGGGAATTCTCTGCTCCATACATAGACAAGCATGAAAACAAGTGATATCCCCAAAAACGGGGTCCAAAAGATAGGGATGGCAGCCAGTACCTAAAAACAGAAAAAGACGATGTCATATCAAGCTTAATCTTAGATCTCTCCAGCTTACATCAGACTGGGTCCGTCTCATTGTTAAGGAGCAAAATCAAACTGTCCAGCATTTTCAAAAGAGAAAACACTTTCAATCGTTAGCTAAGAAATCTTAACCAATAAAGTAACTGCATACCAACATTGTAAAGGATCCAAAAATCATCATCCACAAGAAATCTGCTGTGCGCCTATTAAATGGCCCGCTCTCCAGTTGAACACCATATCTAGCTCTGTACAATTGCAGAAATTAATGTAGAAGGAATTGGTGTTTGGAATGGAATTCTATATGCATATTTATCAATTTCATATATCCCAGACTGATACAAAAGCAAGCTACAAAATGAAGTTGCACCAAATCTATATGCATCTAAAAACTTACACCATTAATAGGCGAATTCCAAAATTGATGGAAAATTTCCCCAGGAAAAAGAAGTTTGTAATAAGCCTCCATACCTACAAGTGCATATAGTGATATAATCATGTAACGATTGCAAAGACTGGTTTGAACAGAAAAAGAAAATATTCAACAATAATATGAGATTTCAATTGAAATCAGCAAATAAAACTTTGAGATTGGATCACTGATCACAAATGTGCTTGTGATCCCATTTGAGTGGGTATGCAAATATATATGCGAGTGAGAGAGAGAGAGGGAGGAGGAAGCATGAGAGTACAAGCACACAAGTGATCATGGTCAATTTTAGTTCAACTCATCTTGGAGGCTTTAAACAGCATTTCCAGCTTATATTTCCCATCACATGTATGCCAGATGTCATTATATGAATTTGCACTAATATGAATTTACTATCTATATGTACAGAGAAGAATAAAGAAAGTGTTGATCACTGATCACAAATGTGCTTGTGATCTCATTTGAGTGGGTATACATATATATATATATATGCGAGTGAGAGAGAGAGAGAGAGGGAGGAGGAAGCGTGAGAGTACAAGCACACAAGTGATCATGGTATATTTTAGTTCAACTCATCTTGGAGGCTTTAAACAGCATTTCCAGCTTATATTTCCCATCACATGTATGCCAAATGTCATTATATTCCTACACTAATATGAATTTACTATCTATATGTACAGAGAAGAATAAAGAAAGTGTTGATGAACCTATGATAACTAACTTGATCATTGATGAAAAGAGTATATCTATATCACAAAATAGCACTCATATTAAATTGAAATTGTTTCAAAACAAATTATCAGAAGTAATAAGAAAATTATTATAGTAGCAACAGAATCCCTTGACTAAGATAAATAATGGCCCAGAAGCAGTTGATTTTGTACCTGGAAACGATAAAATACAAGTTTATATATTAATGCAATATGTACTGCATCAAGTATTCCAAGCTGATACACAGCAGTGAAAAGTAGGCACAGAGTCCCATAAGCTTTGCATATTGGTGGAAGAGAGTTATAGTATCTGAAAGAAATAGACAACAAAAGTTGCAATGTTTAAAGGCATCCGAATGGATATACAACAAAAGTTGTGACAGATACAGAGTTAGAACATAGAAAACCTCAAAAATTAGAGAGAGCCAGTTTACAGTTGTTTTATTAAAAATAGTGTTGCTGCTACTATCCAGAAAATCAAGCATCAAAGATAAGCAGAACATCAGCATTGCCAACTTAATTTGTAATTTGTTGTCTCATAACACGATCCATTCAGCGTCATTTCAAAAATTTCTACATTATTGAGATTCTCATAAAACATCTCTTTTAATAATACCTACAATCATGCTCTGTCCAAAACTGGATGTGAAAGACCCATTCTAAAATTCAGCATGAGATGTAGCCAAATTCACATATTCTGATGCTGCAAGACAAACTGAGGGAGCTACTCCTTAAAAGACCAACTAACCAGCATTTTCCCCCTCTAAACAGGGACAGCCAGAATTCCCCACGAAAGAACATTTTCCCAATCCAATTTTTAGATTCAATCTCAAATATATCCTGATAATTCGTATTTCTTAACATAGCTAAATCACATTCAGGATTAATTCTGATACTTAAAAGCTTACATTTAACTGATAATGGTGAACGAATTTCAAAGATTCATCTAAAGAGAACTAATTAGCTTGATTAAATTTTAGTTCAGCAGAGGCCCAAACAGTTCATGCTTCACACAAAAGAAAAACTAAGAGAACAAATTGAACGAAAGAATGATGAAACTTGAAAGGTCCCTCAGGGTATAAATTGATAGAAAATAAAGAAGGAAAAGATTACTTACTCAGCAGGTGAAGACATTGGAGACGCAGAGAGCTAGAATACCAAATCCGTTTGAAAATGACATACGAAAATTCTACGCCGTTTTAAGTAGAATGTGCTGGAAAAGTTTAAAACGGATGAAGATATAGATGCGGCGCCGTTTCAAACTTGATACCTTAATCGTGGAAATTCGGATTGGGCCATAATGGAATCCATCTAGGAATTGGACTCCGTTTTCCCGTTTTAATGAATGTTTGAACGGTACCGTAGCCCATCACTGCTTTTCCATTTTGGATAATTCATAATAAAAGGAGTCAGTTGAATAAATTTTTAATTAGAGAATTTAATTGCATAAATTCATAAGATTAAAATTAAAAATTTGAGAAAAAAATTGAATGAATATTTTATCCCTAAGAACAGTGAAAGCAACCGAAAATCTTGTGCATGGAATAGATCACCATGAAACAATAATTTATCCAATAATTACAGTAGAAAGTGTACGAAAAAAAATATTAGTAGGATTCATCATTTACTAATTACAGTGTCCTCTTTAATCATGAATAAGTTAAAGGGGGAGGGGGTTTACAGGGACTCGGATCCCTTTAGGAGTGGCAACGCCGCGAATTTGGGGTGTATATCTCTATTTTTGTTCTCATTTCCAAAACTTTGTCTCATTCTTGTTTTTGTCCCGAACTCCGAAGAAAAAAAAATTTCGATCTTCATACCTGCATCCGACGGAAATGGAGATCCCTGATCCGATCCCCAATTTATATTATATATATTTTTATTATTTTTATTATATAAAATTATTTTTTGTTTTTATTATTTTAATTAATTAGTTAATTATATAATTTTTTAAATAAAAAATATTTATTACTTTAAATAAATATTATATTCTTATTTTATTATTTTTAAATTTATTAATTATGTTAAAAATATATAATATTATATATATAAAATATATAAATATAAATAAAATTATCGGGACGGAGTGTAAGAGGGAATCGTATTGTAATAGAGGGAAAAACATTGTAATGAAAGACGGTATGGACCTGTAGCACAGGGTACCACGGGTCGGATTCCTCCAAGGCAAAAAAAATTATATATATATATAAATTATTTAAAAATTTTAATAAAAATCTTTCAAAATATATATATTTTATCCATTCAATTTTATATAAAATCTCTTTTTACTCCTAACCTCGTCCCCATCTTTAGTTGTGTTTCTTGATAACTAATTATGAAATATTGTTGAAGGCTTAAAGCTAATTCAGTGAAGTGCCTCCTAATCGAAGCTTCCATATAGCTTTGGACCCCAAAGTTAATTTTTTAACTGTCGGTGAAATTTGATATAATTATTTTCTTACTGTGCATGATTAGTAATGAAACAAGCATCACGTTTTGAATAGGAAAAAGAAGCGGATCGAGTGCTAACCGGACAGGCCTCTTCCCGACGGTCCAGTCATAGGTATTTATACCTGCATGAAGTCCCACACCGTTGAAAATCAAATTTCGCAACAGATATTTATGAATGATATATAATCCTCCTTTTTTGTTTTCGAAGAATGATATATAATAATATAGTTTTCTGCATTTCTTATTATTGTGAAAAATGGAATTTTTTTTAATTTCTAAATTATCTAATAATTTTATTTGCTTCTTAAGGGTAAGAATTTAATTATACATATAATTAACTAACATATACTGCAATAGTACAATATGTCTATTATTTTTTTATATAAGGGCATATAAGAATGATTTAGTATTTGTCTCTCATTATTAAAAAAGAAAAAAATTATTATTTACCCTCTTAATTTGATATAGTATACTATTATTTCTAAGATTTAAAAAATATATAATTTGTCATTTATAATTTGACATAATACACTAATACTTTTTGAGATTTGAAAAAAAAAATATAATATACTAGTAAAAGAAAATATTATCTTTTGCTTAAAGAAGTATTAGTTTAGTAAATCAAACTTATAATGGAATACTAGTGCAATATATCAAAATTTCAGGAAATAAATAGTATAATTTTCAAATCTCATATGACACTAATCTATTATGTCAAACTATATGAAGTAAATCGTATATTTTTTAAATCTTATGGAACTACATGATATAAATAGTAATTTTCCCTTAAAAAAAACTATAAAATTGAGTTTTCAATTAATAGTTAATTGAGATTTCAAATAACTATTATCTACTAATCATGGAAAAACTTCTTGTTTTTTTTTTTTTTGAAAAATAAAGGCAATGTATTAAACTAGAATAGAAATCATGGAGTCAATACAGAGCCTAGCCACATTGGGCAATAATCTAACTAATAAGCTGGTTCTCTATAAAACCTAGCCATAGCAACTGTACAATGTGCAGCAAAATTACAATTCCTACTAATAAAGCAAAAAGAGACAATCATCCCCCTCTGATCCCTTAACATATTACAATTTTTCACAATAGTGCCAATCAAAGGAAAAGAAAGATACTGATTTGAGAAGATATTAACCACATTTAAGCAATCGGGTAGATATATAAATTTGATAATCATAATTGCATTGTCAAATTTATACCCTCTTCCATTTCCAAAGCTTTAGCATGAAGAACAGAGAAGCATCTCCTAAGAGGGACTACTCTAGCATTCGGAAAACTATTGCTAGCATCCAAAATAACAATACCCGCTCCATTTGTACTGGATCTTGAACAAAAAGAAGTATTTACAATTTAACACTCTTTAATTATATTAAATTAAAATTTATTAAAAACTAAAAATAATTTTGGGTATGAAAAAAATAATAATTCGAATGTTAATAAATTTTAAAAAAAATTCTGTCAAAAAATAATGAATTTAAGAAATTTTCGAGACTTTCCCAATTTTCTCGTCAGGTTAGTGACTGAACTATTAGCTGATTTTTTTTTTCCCGTTTTTACAATTTCTCCTGTAGTCTCGTTGGATTGTCGTATTATATTATTGTCTTGATTATTGAAGGTACACATCAATACGCCATGTCGTTTAGAGAGTAAACATGAAAAAATGAATGCTACAGAAACGGTGCGTATTGCAGTGGAAACGAACCAATGGTACAAAAATGGTGAATTATCATAATATTTCCCATAACCAGAAGGTCGGCAACCAATGTAAACCAGACTTTGTTCCGCCATTATTATTGGCCTCTCACGTGGTGGGAGGCGAAAATCCAAATCCAGGGAACTGTTTATCTAACCAAAACATCCTTTCCCTGCCTTCTCCAATGGAGTCTTACTCCTCTTTCTTTTCGATTCTTCTCCTCTTTAACCTCATATCTATCTCCATTTCCCAATCAATGATTCAGATGCCCATAGGTCGCAAAACTGGCAGCAGAGACAACGATCTTTATTGCGATAGCTGGAGGCTTTCTGTTGAAACCAACAATGCCGGATACTGGGTCAACGTTCCTTCCAAATGCCATAGCTTCGTCGAAAATTATATGACCGGCGAACGCTACCTCTCCGATTTCGAGGTCGTCGCTTCCGATTCGCTTGACTTCGCTAAGACTGTCAAGATTGCCGGCGATGGCAAGGATGCCTGGGTCTTCGATATTGATGAGACCCTGCTCTCCAATCTTCCTTATTACGAGGCTCATGGATTCGGGTAAGTGAGAAAAGAACTTTAGCTGTTCGATTATACTTTGGGATTTTGTTGAATGAGATTGCTTAATCTATAGCCATGAATGTGTATCCAATGTAATTGGATTGCTCGGATGATTTATCGTTTTATAGATAGTCGCCAATTGGGATTAGACGCGTAGAATGCCTTTTTCAATTTTGGTACTACTCTTTTCGCAGTGAGCTGCGGGTTTAATTATGGTAATATTGATAAGAATGTAGCAGGGCAGCAGATGGTAAAACTCCATAGGTATAGAAGCAGCAGCCAAGCTTGGAATTTTATCATTTTGGTCCCCCTCAGCACATACAATATTGCGTCTTCCAATTGACATTTGAAATTTTCAGTAATTGATAGGAGCTAGTTAAAAGTTAGAATCTTTTTCATTATGTTCTCGTGACTTAACAGTGTTGGGATCCCTCAAATTCCTTCTTGGCGCAGACCTGCATATATAGACTTTGATTTGCTTGGTGTTCAACTTCAATTATAATCTGACCCACTGAACCCATATAGCACTTGTTTTACTAGGAAAAGATAAGGTCGTTGAAATTTTTGCATGTTACATTTATGATGAAAAAATTGTTTGATATTCGTATGCAATATGAAAAAGCATGGGCCCTTCTCGATTGTCACTTTTAGTTTCCTGTTAGCATTTTTGGAAGATGATGTCTACATGCTGCATTGATTGGTGATAACCTTTGTACTATAAGCTTCATTCGACATATATGTGTGTTATTTCTTGCAATTTGGCTGCATTCATTATCTTCAAGTAAATTTTTAACTAGATTCGATCATGTATCCTCTATGTTCAATTTTTTTTTAATATGAGGCATTTATTTTATGGCCGTAATAGTTCTGGACTTTGCTTGGTTTGTGGTATTTCTTCTTGCTTAGCTGTAGCATATTTTAGGTGTCTTTATAACTATGCTGGGATATAATTTCATCTGAATTTTTCACAATTCTAGTAAAGCTCTCACCTTCTTTAAGTTTTATTGAACGTTAAGGGTGATGATCATTATCCTTGTTGAGGACATAGGTCAACATACATTTCTCGAGTTAGTCTGTTGTTGCACAAGATATCAATCCCTCATGAACAGCATATGGACATATGTTTAACCTTATCGATTATCCTGTTGACAAACCATTTTCGGAATTATGTTCACTGGATAAAATAGTGTCAAAACAGTCTTGATTGATGAAGATAGATGTGCTCATTTTGGCTAATTGGAGTTACTAAATGTATCTTGTTTTTGGACATAGATCAGAACCTTTTGATGAATTGTCATTCGATGAGTGGGTGGATGCAACTGAGGCACCTGCTTTACCAGCAAATTTGAATTTGTACAAGGAGCTAAAGAAGATGGGATTTACAATTTTTCTGCTGACTGGTCGGAGTGAACATCAAAGAAATTCCACCGGAAAAAATCTTCTCTTTGCAGGATACACCAACTGGGAAAGGCTGATTTTGAGGTAGGCAACTTAATGTGAACTAATAGAATAAATCTTTCCATTCCAGAGGTATGATAAAAAGATAAAACATGAATGTTAATTGAAACTATAAGTTTTTGTGTATGCTATCGGCTTTCATATAGATAATAGACATATCTGTTAAAGATTAATGTGAAGTGTATGGATATAGGGGAGAGTCAGATCAAAGCACAGCAGCTATTGTCTACAAATCTCAGAGGAGACTTGAGTTGATAAATGAAGGCTATAGAGTACATGGGAGCTCAGGAGATCAATGGAGCGACTTATTGGGGTTTGCAGTGGCTGAGAGATCCTTTAAACTCCCAAATCCAATGTATTATATTAAGTAAAATCTCATGAATGTTGTAGTGTAATGAAACTGTTGTAACTCTTTTCTTCTTCGTTGTCACTGTAATTAGCATTGTTGTAACTCTCTGCTTAATTCAGAGTTTTATTCAAATCAGAAGTGCTCAGTAAGAGGAAGAATCCCATCGTATTAATTTGTTTATACCATCCCAACAAAATACATAGTGAATATTACAAAACAATATTATAATTTGCCTTAATGGTTTTTCATTCGAGTTAATATATAAAGCAAAATGGAAAATAAAAATATCCATATCATCACTCTCATATGTATTGGATGGTTGAAAAAGATAAATAAAAATAGGAGTACATAAATAATAATTGCCATCAATTTATAAGGCAACCGTCACCGACCTGATATACACCCATCATCCCACTCTTTCGAGGAAATGATGGAACGAGATTACCTACTGATATCTCATACTGACCAGGAAGCATAGGTGTTACCGGTGATACGATACGACACAACTCCCATCTGCTCCTGGAATGTTGGAACACTCAGGTTGGGGTCTTTGCAGAAGGCTTCCAAAGATGCAATTGGATGAGAAATCAAAACCCACATTCCTAGAGCCCATATTGGAAGAGTCATTGTTAAACCCAGAAAAGAAATTATTCGAAAGAGTCAAATTCATAAGGTTTTGCAGATGATAAATTGGAGCAGGCAGTACAACAGAGAGCTGGTTGTTTCCCAAGTTGAGAACTTCAATCTGTTTGAGAGAAGAAAATGTATCTGGCAATTTACCCACCAATGAATTGTTGCTTACATCAAACACTTCCATCCGTGATAAAAGCCCAATGCAGCCTGTCAAGTGATTATTAAGAATCAGAATCTCCTTCAATGTATAAGCCATTTGACCAAAGCTAGTTGGAAGGCTACCTATGAGCTTGTTATTAGCAAAATTGATCAGTGGCAGCAGAATTACCCAAATTTTGAGGGATTTGGCCATCAAATTGGTTATTAAGAAAGATTAAATCTAATTTCGAGTTGAAAAGCTCATTAGGAATACGTCCTGAAAAGCTGTTGAATCTAAGGTCTAAATAGACAAAATTAGGCATGCATAAAGTAGCAAGAGGGAAGGGACCTGAACAATGATTGTTACTCAGGTCTAACTCGTCCAGAGATGTAAGGTATCGGAAAAAATCAGAAATTGCGCCTGAAAACCTGTTGCTATTCAGGTGAAAAAGATACATATTCGTGAAAAAAGATGATTCTTTGACAAGGCTTCCTTGTAAATTTGCATTATTGAGATCATTCCCTGCAACAATGGGACCATAGTGAACACCCAATCCATCATCACCTTCTTCAGGAACTGCGCAAAAAACTCCTGTATAAGAACACACATCTGGCCCAACCCAAGTCTCTAAAATCTTTAATGGGTCATCAGTGATTGCCGATTTCCATGCTTGTAAAGCAGTGTGTGCACCTTTCTGATTTGCATCGGAATACTCACTTGGCCGTGGTGTTTGTGGTGGCAGTGAGGCCTCGGATAGGGGTGGCGGTGGTTCTTGGGTTTGGGATAGGCCGACGTTGGTTTCACCATTAAGCCACACAGCTCCACCTGGGTGGCCAATCTGCACAGCCAAACCAGCAAAAAAACGAACAGATGCTACATTTTCCAATACTTGGAATAAGAGGAGAAAAGCTAGAAGAAAAAAACAGCTCTTCTCCATTATTTTCTGCTTGATCCTTGCTTATATTCTTTGGTGGGTTTGCATGAAATCTTCCCTCAAACAGCATTCAACAAAGAAAGAAAATGGTGCAATTTCCTAATTTTCTTTTTCCTTTTCTTTTTTATTTTTTACATTCTAAAACCTTTTGTCTCTATCTTTACATATTCTTAATTTCCTCAAAAATATTTGTGCCTAATAGATTTTTATTATTAGATAATTAATGCTCACATAAGTTGTTTACTTTATCGAATTTGCTAGTCTAAAAAATACATTTTTTTTATAAAAAAAAAAAAAAAAAACTTAAAAGCCAAAGCAACAATCTATAAATATCTAAATGAGATAGTTATATCTCTTTCTAAATTAATTAAATATTTTGAATTCAAACGTTACATATAGTTATTTTAAAATTTATAAAAAAAATATTTTGTTAAAATACTAATCAATATGATTATGATTAGTTTGAGTATTTAACACAGTTAAGTTCTATAGATTATAAAACCCAAATTTAGCCAAAAACCAGTACTAGCCAGGTGTAGCTTTTTACAAATGTAGAGTGCATAGAATGAATAATATATTAATAATTTATCGAAGAGAATCAAATGTAGCTTTTTAGAAAATTTATAGACGGTAAAATGAACCAAAAAAAATCAAATACAAACTGTTAAATGGATAAAAAGATTTGTAGAGGACAAAATTACAAAATGAAATAATTAGAGGAGACGTCTTATGCCTTTCCAATATAAATTATATTCTGGATCTCGGTCTATAATGTATTATAAACTAAGGTCCAATTGGTATGTATGAGAGACGGTGACAATAATATAAATATTTGTCATATGTAATAAAATAAAAATTTATTAATTTATTAATAAATATTAATTACAAATAAAGTAAATGTTTATTAATTTATTAAAAAATGTTCATTATGAATAAATTGAAAGTTCATTGCTAATAAACTAAACTTCATTAGTTTATTAAAAAAAGTTTATTACAAATAAAGTAAATATTCATTATTTTATTGAAAAAGATTCATTACGATTTACGAATAAATTGAAGTTTTATTACGAATAAACTAAAATTTTATTAGTTTATTAGTAAATATTCATTTTCATTTCTTTATGTATTTAATTTTATGAACAAAAAATGAATTTTTATTAATAAATTTTTATTTTATTCGTAATGAAATTTTAATTTTATAATGAATGAATATTTTTCAATGAACTAATGAATATTTAGTTTATTCATAATAAATATTTACTTTATTCGTAATGAACCTTCAGATTTCTTAATAAATTAACGAACTTTTACTTGATGACAGAATATAAATATTTATAAAAATGTCAATATATTTTTTATAATTATATTAATTTAATTTATTTATAAAATTATCACTATTTTTAAAACATAAAATGAAGTTTTATCTATAATATTGCGTGGATTGGAATCCAAAATATAACAATGGACTTTCCATAATAAAGAATTTTTGAGCTGTGGACATCTTTATTGGGTTGGTTATATTGGGCTGCTTTATTTGCAGTTTACCCTAAGTCACAAGTTTCTTATTGGACCTATTGTTAACCTTTAAGTCCACCCGTGCTTTTAAGGATTGTTATGTTATATCATGAATATTGGCTGCAGAATATTATGAACTAAAAAGTTTTTAATATGTATAAACAGTGGTAGCAATTTTATAAATAAAATAAATTTATATAATTATTAAATATACGATAATAATTTTATAATTATTTATCAATTTGAAAAATATTCATTAGTTTATAGATAAATATTAATTTATTTATTACTAAAAGATTTATTACGAATAAAGTAAAAATTTATTAATTTATTTTTTTGTAAATTATAGGTTCATTACCATAAACTATATCTTATAAAATATAGATTCATTTGTTATAAATTGTAGATTCATTAGTAATAAAATAAAATATTTATTAGTAATAAGGTAAAAATTCATTACTTTATTAAGATATATTCATTTTTTATAATTGAAAATTCATTAGAAATAAAATAAAAGTTTATTAATTTATTAATAAATATTCATTAATTTATTAGTTTATTAGTAAAGATCCATTTTATTTATCTGTGTATTTAATTTAATAGATATTATATTATTTTTTTATTTTAATTTTTATCTATAAATTCTCTTGAAAAAAATAATTGTATATTTAATTTAATAAATATTATATTATTTTTTAATTTTTGCTGTGTTACTTATTGGTAACGAATCTTTTTCAATAAATTAACAAATATTTTTTAATAAAATAATGAATCTTTCTCAATTAACGAATAATAAATATTTACGAAATTATCACTGTATATTTGATAGCTGTATACATTTATTTTATTTACAAAATTATTACCGCCTTTTATACGTATGATAAATACTGAATCTATAATTTGCAGGCCTTCAATAATATTCTCTCCTGATATAATTTTATTCTGATATATAATTTTTATTTTCATAATCATCCATAAATTATCATTAATATCGAAAGTTTTGAAGAATAAATTCCAACATGAAACTTCTTCTAATTTTTATAAATAAAAATATTAATCAAACATTTTTTAATTAACTGAAATCATATTATTATGTTCAGTATAATGTAATACGCTGCTTTACATATTGTTATGATTTATGTAAAATTAGGTAAACATTTTCTTATATAATTATTTATTATATTCAAATATCTTTTTTTTTTTGGCTTTAAAAAAAAGGAAAAATGTTGAGGCAATAAAAATATTTATCCCAAATGAATTCAGTTTCTAAATCCATTTTCTCATTCGCAGCATTTGTTAGTTATTCCTTATTTCGCGCATCGTGACTTTTCCCCGGATATAATTAGTCGCGCCATCAAATTTAGCAATCCAGTCCCTCGAATTTTTCGTATTTACATTTTCGTACCCCCAAAATCTCCTTTCTCTTCTTCTCCATCGATCAATACCCTTATCTTCCAATCTAGTAATCTACCACCGGAGAATATTAAGAGTTTGATTTTTGAATTTTGATTCGAATTGGTGAATGGTTGCCGTTAGTGTAAGATGAAGATCGAAGAACTAGAAGATGCGGAGTGCGATCGAGATCAAAACGACGCCGTTGACTCGAACCAGATGGTGAAGGTGGATGCGAAGAGAGCGCTTGTAGGAGCCGGTGCTCGGATCCTGTTTTACCCGACCCTTTTGTATAATGTGTTTAGGAACAAAATCCAAGCTGAGTTCCGATGGTGGGACGAAGTTGATGAGGTTGGATTTCTCTGCTTAATTGATGAATACAGAATCTACTTTTTTTTTTTTTTTTACTTTTATTTGTGTTCTTCTGTCACTTCTGCTCCGTCTGATTGTGATTTGTTTGGTTGTTGAGAAAGTAGAAATAATCATGCAGTTGGTTTGGGAATATTTATCTGAAACAGAGTTGCTCTGAATTGAAGACGTCTTATCTGAATTTGTGCACAGTTAGTTGAAATTTAATTGGTATTTAACTCCAGTAATCTGTAAATCAGTTTGACTAATCTCTTGAATACATTGTTGTACAACTAATCACTGTTATTATACTGACTTTCTAATCTCTTTGCTTATTTTTAGTCGATAAGTGATCAGTTGCCCTTTTATGTTTTGCAGTATCTTTTGCTGGGTGCGGTTCCATTCCCCAAGGATGTTCCTCGGTTGAAGCAGCTTGGTGTTGGTGGTGTCATTACTCTCAATGAGCCTTATGAAACTTTGGTTCCATCCTCCATGTATCGTGTGGGTTATTTTCTATGCTTATGCTTCTTTTCAAGGTGGAATTTTAAGCTAACTTGTTAACCATCCATTTAGCTTAGTTGCCTCCTTACTAATTTAATGTAAAACAACAATATCTGTGATGAATGAATATAGAACGATTGAACTTTCCCAACCTTATTGGGTCGTTACCTAAAAATTTAATAGCTGTTCTTTTTCAAGTGTCTTCTTTTAACTGTTATTTTTCTGTGTTTAGACTTGATGGTAGTCAGTTTAGTTATACATAATTCAGAATTTGAGTCTTTGTTCAAGTTTTCCATCCTTTGGCTTTCTTGTTCAAAGTTGTCTACAAAAACTTAACTGTGAAAAGAAAGATTGTTCTGTAGAAAGTTGGATGTAGGAGAATAGTCATGAAAAATATCGTAATAGTTACGGATGGAGGCTTTGTTGAACTTACTGGTTATATTTATTTTTTTTATGTTTTGCAGGCCCATGGCATTGAACATCTTGTAATCCCCACGAGGGATTATCTTTTTGCTCCTTCTTTGGTAGATATCAGCCAAGCTGTGGACTTCATTCACAGTGAGTAAATATTTGTTGATCTATGCCTGTGCTTTGGACTTTTACTTTTCTGTGCCTTCTTTATTTGGAAGATTGATTGTGCTTTCTTCATTGTCATAGGGAATGCATCCTCTGGTAAAACTACCTATGTTCATTGTAAAGCTGGTCGTGGTAGGAGTACAACTATTGTGCTTTGTTATTTGGTATGTTTTATCCTTACAAAGCATTGAAAGCTGGTGGTTGATAAGCTTAAAATTTTCATTTTAGTACTGGAAGTTTTATTGTTGGAAGATCATTTTGCGCACTTTGACGTTGCCTGATTGATGATATTATCAAGTTTGATTTGATTACATCTGCAGGTAGAGTATAAGCACATGACACCTACTGCTGCTTTGGAATATGTGCGGTCAAGAAGACCCCGAGTGTTGCTTGCTCCATCTCAATGGAAGGTAATTAATAAGATCTCATCACAATAAAATTTGAACTAATTTATTAGGACTTCTGCAAATTCTTGCTAGTTTCTCTCCCTTTTGTACAAGGATATTTGAGGCTTTCAATATTGTAGCCATAGGCACTGCCAATTTCTTTAAAGTAATATGTTCTTGCTTTACTTGGTATGTTACTATCTATTATTGCAGACAATATTGTTACCCTGTGAAATAAACTTTTTGAAGAACCATTTTTTTCTCGGAATTACTTTAGGACCTTGGCTCATCATCTTTGATTTCACTTGCTTGTTTGTAATAATAATAATAATAATAATAATCAGGCTGTTCAAGAATACAGTAGGCGCCGACTGCCAACTACCGTGAATTCACCCTCAGGAGATGCAGTTCTGATAACAAAAGCAGATCTTGAAGGATATCATAACACATGCGATGATGATGCTATTAGTAAGGATCTGGCAATTATCCCTAAAATTAAGGCCACGCCCATGATAGCTAGATTGTCCTGTCTTTTTGCTTCCTTGAAAGTTTCTAGTGCTTGTGAACCTGTTACGGGCAGGATGCCTGAGGCACGTGCTTGCTGAGCACCCTGAATCCTTTGTGCAATGTTGTAAAAAGCATCATGAATTAAGTGAGAAAAGTGAACAAAAGGGAGAGAAGACGGAAAAGTTCTTAGATGCTGGGTATATAACAGTAGCAACAGTTGGTAAATAATTTGCAGCTCCCTACACCTAACTCATGCATCTCCTTTTTCTTTTTGGGTTCTCACGGTTTTGTAGTAATTTGTGCTTAATACGCTCGCCCTTTGTAAGAAACTGAGAATTTGGTAGTTCACTGTCATTTGAAAGATTGATAGTGCCCTTTCATATTGGTCATTCTCATAGTTGGTTTTTGAGTTGCCACCTATTATACTATGAATATTTTGCTATAATTATACTCTGAAGGCAACCAAAGCAGACATTTGATTGCACCTCAGATTCAAGATTGTAGACTCTTTTAATTAGTCATCTGCTAGATTGTGAGCTGCATGAAAGAGAGTTGATGTAGAATGCTTGGTATGAGATGTAAAAGAATTTCTTACCACAGATGAGAATCGAACAGTTTCTTAAGTTTCTTTAGTTAGATGTTCTCTTAGCCACAGTCTTCATACAACCAGTGAGTGTGTTTTGTAATAGTTAAGTGTTCAAAGTAAAAGAGACGCTGCAAACATTAAACTTTTTTCCAGTAAGGCTAGAAGTTCGATTCAGGGTGGAACACCCATCAAAATTTCTTTATCATATATTTTGGATTCAAGTGTCGGATTGTGTTATAGAATTTAAAATAATAATTAGGTTTAATTCAATTGGTATTTATTGCTTCTGGTAATTATCCAGCGCTTTAGAAAAAATTATGATGCTAATTAATTAGAATAATACTAAATGATTTTCTTAACCATACAGGATAAAACATGCATCTTTTCATTTATTTTCAAGTATTGGAATTTTGTGATTGAAACTTTATCTTAAGGACTGCTTTAGGATAGAATCATTGCACCCATAATCTAATAAAAACAAAAGAAAAAATAAAGTTCTAATAATCAAATTTATTATTCAGATCTAATAATCAAATTTATTATTCAGATTCTTACTTTTTTTTTAAAAAAAATATTCAGATTCTTATTTTGAAATACAGTGTGACATGACCTTTTCTTTCTGTGTGTGTATATATATATATATAATTGTGAGAGAAGCTAAAGGGTAGAAATATATACCAGTATATACATAGTTGGTGTTAGGGTATATTTGTGGATAATCTAGGTGGGTGAGTACTTATGAATTGGAATATTATTAGTAATATTCTTAAGAATTTGAAAGAAAAATTTATTGATTACTGCTGGCTGTAGAGATATTATCAAACTGATTGGAATACATTCTTGTAGATACCAAGATACGAGTACTAAGTATTAACCCCTTCTTTTTTTGTTTGAAAAAGCAACCCTTTTTAATATATATTTATTTTCTCCAAATTATAAGAAGGGAAATACAAGACGAAGGGAACTTGAGCGAAAATTTAGAATATTGGTAAGTTTCTTGGTAGGAAACAAGTGAGACAGGTTGTGTCACCAAGTACTCAAGTACTTGAAGAACTTAGTTTTAAAATGGATGAAAATTGAGCAATGGTCATTTTCTGAGTAGGAAAGTAATGAGATATGTATTTCACTCTCGATCACAATTAAGAAACAAAGAACCCTTAAAAATGCACAAGTTAACAAGAAAGAAATAAAGAAAGAAACCCATCAAGTGGATAAAGTTGAAAAGCTGCAATCTGAAAAAAGCAGTGAAAGAAGTACAAATATATTCTAAATTAGTTGAAGCAGTAAGCAAGCTAGGGCAAATAGTGAAAGTAGTGAAGTAGTAAATATTCAAGAAAGCAAGCAAGTTAATTAATGAAAGAATCCCAAAAAGATGGCGATGGGCATGTTGTGATATTCCTGTTTGCACTACACAAATTCTTGCTGCAACTTCTTTATTGGACCAAATCTCTGCTAACGCACAAATCTCTCTTTTATTTGCTATAATACTAAATCATTCTTCCTCCCTTTAAAGGCACCCAAAATCTACCATAAAGCCAAAGAATTGAATTTCACCTTTTTAGGTTGAGCAACACATTTCATTCCTCCATTTTATTTTCTTATTTTTATTAATATTGCATGTGGAAAGAGACATTTCACCTTCCTTTGAAGGATCTGACTTTACTTAACCAAAAATACCATACACCAAGCATTTTAATTATTGGATTGCCTACCCATGAAACTTACAATGTAAATTCAACCAATCCCATTTGCTGCTTTAACATTTTAATTAATTTGTTATTACCAATGTTGTAAAAACCGGACCGATCAACGAACCGGAAAAGACAGAGGGTCAAGGGTTAGAGGTCCAACCGGGGTTGAACCGGGGTTAAACCGGTCAAAGTAATATTTTATCAAAATATAATTTTTAATAAGTTCATACACAATAAAATATGAAAAATAAATAAATTAAATCTATTTTATACATGATTATATTTTCAAAT
>CATIWF010026424.1:0-14651 GCA_949630135.1 Balakata baccata
TTTAGAAGATTTTTGCACAAATTGAGTTCATGTTCTATAAGTCTTCTCTAGTTTTCTACACCAACTTGTTGTACTAATAGAGTAATTGTCAATATATATGTGTAAGGACCATAATGTGGAAGCTGAAGGGAAGAAGACAGTCTGTCTATTTGCTCTGCAGCAGTGAACCTAAAGTAACTCCTATTCATTGTTCACTACCAACTTTTCAATAATGAAGCAATTAAAAGTTTCAAAATAAATACATGTGGGTTTGCTTTAAAATACATTGAATTTTTATGATTTAAGATTTGTTCTGAATTTTTTTTGCAAAGATTAATCATTATGTAATATATTATCTCAATGTAATTTTTTTATTAAATTAGTATGTAATTTGAATTTGTTATTATTTTATTTCATTTTATATTTAAAAATACAAGTTTTTATCTTTTTTTTTTCTTTGTTTATGATAATAAGTTATTCATTCATCCAGTTAAATTAAAAAGAAAATATTAGCTGAATTTGTGTGACCATATTTGAAATAAAAAAACCTTAGGAAATTGTGCATCATAAGAATGTATTAGTGACTAACTCACAAACATCATTGCAGAGATAAAGCCCGCAGTGACAAACAAAATGGAGTCTTGCTAATGTTTCACAGTTTTTGCTTATTGCATAGTGCAGGCCATCCTTTCCGATGCCCATTTAGATATAGGCTTTTAAGCCCTCATTTTTATTAATTTTTCCAAACAACAATTAGCACATACCATATTTGATTTATAAAATAACTATGAAATAGAATAATTATTCCGCGTCAAGTTAGCTGTTTCATTATTCGGTTCAAATTTTAAATAAAAAATACACATTTCATGATAAATTAAAAAAGAGCTATTTCACATCATTTGGAATAATATATGTTACCATCATTTCACTTGGTACGACTACTACTTCCATCATCACCATCACCACGGCTGCTACCATCACTTCCACCATCCATCACCCATTCATTACCATCATTGGGAGTGTACATTCAGTCAATTCAATTCAAAATCGAACCAAACTGAAAAAATCAAAAACTGAATTATTAAAATTTTAGTAACTCAACCGAACTGAAATTAAGATTAAAACCAAACTGAATCGAAAAATAGGTTCGGTTAATTCGAATTTATATATAATATAATTAAACAATATATAATATATTATAATATATAATTATATATTTTTAATATATAGTAAATTATATATATATATATATATTTTTAATATAGGTTCGGTTATTTCGGTTTTGTGACTTTTTAAACCGAACCAATTAGACTGAATTGAGATTGGTTCGATTCTATTTTCAGTTTCAGTTCCGTTTTGCTCATCCCTAACCACCACCACCACCGTCTATCCATTATCGCTATTATTACTACTACATATACATTAATATAATACTATATTTAACAATAATTTTTATATAGAAATAATTAATTTAAACTAAAGAACCAAATCATGGTTAACAATTATCTAAAAATAGTTATTATATTCTTTAAAAATTGATATTTTATTTTATACCTATTCTATTCCACCTTTGATTTTCGACAAATATTAAATATATATTTTATTTATTAATGTATTCACTCTGCATTTTTTTTTAGCTATCTTCTTTGGATTTAAGTTGAGCGTGCCTATTAAAAGATAATACTCAATATTCAAACTTGATACCACTAGTTAAGAGAAAAATGACTTGTGCCATTCTATCCTACTTTTTTATATGTCTTAATTGTAATTTATTCAGGAGGAATTACAATAAGAAAAATACATTAACAACTATTTTTCCTCGACTAAATTCATAGCTAAAATCATATGATGAAGGAATTAAGAAAAGAGGAAATTTAATCGTTTGCCTTTATTTAACTTTTTTTTTTCATAATTACTGACATTTTTGTATCCTTTCAATTTTATTGAAATTTTTTTTTTTCTACCATTCGTCTCTTTCTTTTTTCATTTGTAGTGGTTAGGAAGATGAAGAAGATGATTGTTCCTTCTCTCCTCCTTCGATATCTCCCAATTTGTTTCTTTACTAAAGCTAGTTTTCTTTTGTTTTTTTTTAGTTCCTTTATCTTGGTCGTGGAATCTTCCATTGACGAGCAAATTCGTCATTCTGCTGCTGTCAACTTTAAGAATTATCTTCATTCCCGTTTGGCACCATCACCAGAGTCTTTCCTCTCTGATGAAGATGAAAAGTATCATATCAAAGGTCTAATCATTACTCTCATATTTTCCTCCACTTTTCGCATACAGTCACAAATTATTGAATCGCTTTCTCTCGTTGGCAAATACGATTTCCCAAAATCATGGTCCACTTCTCCTTCAATTATTTGTTCAAGTTAGTTTGATTCATTTGTTTGTTTATGTAATTGGTTCATAAATGTTTTTATTATGGATTTTTTTTTGTTGAAAATCGCTAAAATATACCTAAGATATATTCGAGATATTCTTATGAAATTATTAAATGTATACTGAAGTATCTGTATTCTCAGAGAATTCCTTCCAGATAATTCTTAAAATATATCCAAAATATCTTAAGGTATACCTGAGCTATTCTCATAAAATTTTCAAAGGTATCCCTAAGGTATATTCAAAGTATTCCTATAAAGTTTCTCCTAGAGAATTTCTAAGGTATATCCAAAGTATTCTCAAGGTATTCCCGAAGTATTCCTAAGGTATTTCCAAGATATACCTAAGATATTACGAAAGGTATACCAAACTGTTTATTTGAAAATTCGTAATGTTTTGAATTTTTATTAAATTTTATTATTATTCTTCTTCTTTTTCAATGATCAATTCTTCTTGTTCTATTTTTTTTTGTGAAAATTAAACCAAGATATGCTCAATATATATTGAAAGTATTCCGAAAATATACCATTTAAGCATATTTTAAAGTGATTTTGAAATTTATGTACTATTATAATTTTAGAAAGTTATTTTTGGTAAAATTGAAAAAAAAAAAAAACTTTAAGCGCGGTAAAAATGTAACAAGGTACATTTTTTTTATATTTTTATAAAATTCTCTTAAGGAAAGGGGACAAAACAAGCATGTCGTTGTCGTTTGGTGGAGGCCATTCTATTATTCGGAAGAAGGGAAAAGATAGAACATAAGCCCAACAAAGTATGAAAGTCAAATATAATTTGTATTCGATAAGGAATTAAATCATTAATATTCGATATCTCTTTTTATTTTTTATTTTTATTAACTCGAATTATACACTTTTTTAAGAATTTTTAATTTTTTCAATAGTACTACTAATTAATATAAGAATATATCAGAAATATATAAATATAATTTATAATTCTAAATTTAGCAAATTAATTTTTTAATCTATATTAAAAATAAAAATAAGAGTATTTTTATAGAATAGAGGGAGTCAAGTACTTGTTCATATAGTAATATTAGGATATTTTTTTATTTACACTTATTTTACATCTTTATTCATTGACTTAATTAACAATAAACTGTTTGGTAAAAAAATATTATTACTTCATAAATGTAAAAATATTTTTTAATATAATAATAAATTATTAATTCCGTACAATGAGAAAAATACATAAATCAATTGTATAGTGAAATATCGTTCTGCATGCAATAGTTGTGGAAGAAGTCGATCATCATCCTTCACAGATCACGCCCGTAAAACCGGGGATATAATCAATGTCTTCAAACTTCAAAGTTCAAAGTCAACATCCCCCTGGAATTTAGTCCATCACTAATTCAAAAAAAATTTATCAAAATTCAATGCTTCATTCTCCGTTAATTAATGGAAAAATTATTATTTAAATTCACCATAATACACTAACATTTTTTAGAAATTTAAAAAATATATAATTTGTCTCATATAATTCGATATAATATACTATTATACTCTTAAGATTTGAAAAATAATATAATATATTAATAAAAAAAATTCTCTTTTACTTATAAGAGTATTAATTTAGTAAATCAAACTTACAGGGAGTTACTACTATAATATATTACAAGTTCAGAAAGTAAATAATATAATTTTCAAACTTAAAGAGAGTATTAGTGTATTATATCAAACTACATAAAATAAATATTATATCTTTTAAATCTTATAAGAGTACTAATGTATCACATCAAACTACATAGTAATTTTTTCTTAATTATTTTCTATGTCATTTTAGAACATTTTATTATGGTTTACAAGCTATTAATGAGCTTTGAATTTAAGAGAAAAATAAATAATTAAGACTAAATTACACTTAATTTTAAGGAAAAATTATTATTTACTCATTTATAATACACTGATACCTTCTTGAGATTTGAAAAATATATGATTTGTCTCTTCTATTTTATTTTTATTGATTCGTCATTCTGTTAAATTTTAAGTTATTTGCTCTTAGTAAGATAGTATATTCTCTTTTATTGAGGAGATACTAGTAATTTTAATTTTAAAATTCTACATAACATTAATAATTTTAAATTGATAAATATAAAAATAAAATTAGAAAAAAATTAAATTTCATTGATGATATAACAACAATATATAAATGAAATTTTATATTTTTTCAGAAATGTCAATTATATATAGAAATTATAGGAGTATTTATTATCTTTTTTTCTTTATATTTATAATTTTATTTATGTTTTCAAGCACAATTCATTTGAGTTGTCCTTTTTTTTTTTCTTTATTTCCATGTGAATGATATTTTAATTGTGCTAAGAGCAACCGATAGGCTCTTTAATTATTTGAGTTATATCGTTTAGGAGTGTGCAAAACGAACCGAACTGTATGCTATTCAGTTTATTCAATTCGGTTTGTTCGGTTTTTAGTTCATTCAATTCGGTTTTCATTTAAATTTCAGTTTATTTGATTCAGTTATGTTTTAAATGTTCGAAAATCAATCAAACGGAACTGATTGAACTTTTATTTATATTTATATATTATATATATTTAATTATTTATTATAATTTTAGATATACTTTATGTTAATATAAAGTCATTAACTATGAAAATTTATTTTAATTTATACTAATTTCTAAAATTGTGATAATTGATTTCAATTTATAATAATTCATAAAATTACGGTAATTATATTTAATTTATGGTAATTATGGTAGTTGATGAAATAATGATTATATCTACTTATTATAATTTATGCTATTTTATCTTAATTTATAGTTATATTATTTAAATATAACTTATATATTTTATTTGATAAAGTTATAAAAATTGGTTTAATTTTATCATAATTAATAACGTTATGATATTTGGATTTAATCTATTATAATTGATAAAAGATAATAACTATAATTATAATTTATATAAATTTAATTAATTAGTTAACAAAACTAATTAAACCGAAATATTTTGGTTTGGTTTGTTTCTAAATATTAATAGGTTCAATTTCTATAAATTATCATCGGTTCAATTCGGTTTTCTAAACTAGAATCGGTTCGATAGATTCTCTATTTTAAAATTTAGAGTAAAAAATGTATTTGACTCTTTACATCTAGAAAATCAAATTTCATTATATATTCTAATTGTAAGTAATGTATCACTACTTTATATACATGTTCTTTTTTTTTTATTAGTGCGATATTTTTTTCTTTTCTTATAATATAACTAATTTAATTTTTTTTTAATAAATATTAATTTATAAGGAATAAAATAAAATAAAGAATAAAAATATAAAAAGTAATTTATAAAATAATTTTCACTTTATATTTAAAAATACTTTAAAATATTTTTTATTATAAAAAAATACTTTTTAAAATAAATAGCATTATTTGGAGATGCTCTAATATTTCCTCATCTCAAGAAGATAAGTTTGTTTTATATTTTTGTGCGTTTTTTTTAAATAAGTTCATCTTTCATTCAAGAATATAATTATTTGTCAATTTTTTTATTATATTCTTATTTAATGCGATATTATTATTTTTTTAATTTCAGAATATATTAATGTCTCCAACTATTTTATAATATTAAGGCTAAATTGTTTAAAAAAATTTAAACTTTTAGGGTTATATAAAAAATAATATGTACTTTTAATTTTTTCAATTAAATGAGCAAATTTTTTATTTTTTATCAATTTATATATTATGTCCAGTTTGGTAGAAAGAATTACTGATGTTTCTAAATTTTCTAATAAATAAACTACTTAGTCAATATTATTACTATTGAAATATTAGTATTATTTTGTTTGTGAGCAAATAAAATACCTATATCGCATTGATAAATTAATTATTTAGTCAATAAAAAAAATTCTTGTAAAAAAATTGAAATAATACTAAATTAAATGAAATATCTAAATTGATAAAATATTAAAAATATGTTCATTTAGTTAAAAAAATTGAAAGTATATATTATTTTTAATACAAACATATAAATTTATTTATTTTTATAATTTGGCCTAACATTAATATATCTAATTACTATAGAGATATAAGGTAGTTTTTACCAATGGCATTCCAACTATTTTAACAATACTTCATCAAAGGCTATAAATGAATAATCAGAGATGACAATGATGAAGGAAAGTTATATATCGATTAATTAATGATGAATTAATTAATAATGATGATGAATAAAAGAATTATTCGAATGTAAGTTAAGTAAAAATTTTAAATAGATTTGATCTGTTAAACTAATCCTATTATATGGTGATATATACGTAAATTCATTAATAATTATATTCATATTAACTAACATAAATAATTTAATTAAATATATTAATTAAATATATATTATCATATAATTGGATTAGTTTATAAATAACGTAACAAATTGAATATATCTAAAAATTCATATAAAATTAAAACTTCTGCAATGAGCAAATAAACTTTCAATTGTCTTTCCACTTGAAAAAGACTCTTTCTATACCCCATTGATATAATATTCTTCTTCATCATACGCCAATAATTCATCCTACCACTCATCATGGTAAAATTGATAGCTCCATCCTCCCTTTCTTCCATAAGAAAGAAGACATAAACTAATAGCCATTTGACTGAAGTATATATTATTATATAGACCAAAATCAAATGTAGCGGCAATTTTTAATGCTCATTATTAATCGGAGTGTAATCGAATTGTTTCGATATATAGTATTAGATTTGAATTTGTTTCGATTAAAAAATCTGAAACTTGAGCTTGATTCCAGATCGATCAAAATTTTGTTAATTGTTCAAAACTCAATTGAAAAATATATTCGAGAATCAACTAAAAAATTTAATAGATAATGCACTCGATTCGACTCTATTAAGTTCGAATATATTTAATTTAAATATTAAGAATATAAAAGTAACTTAATAAATACAATAAAATAGTTACTCCGGTATTGTAATACTTGAAATCGACTTAACAAGCTATGCTAATCGAAATCGAGATCGATTCAATTAACTTCAAGTCAAATTTAAATATTTTACAATTCGAGTTCAAATATCATATGAATAGCTTGACTCGTTTAAGTAACTATTCATTATTTAACTTAGTAATTTTTAGTACGACCTACAAATAACTAATACTAATTATTTAACTTATTAATAATGTAATTTGTTTTAGTTAAAGATGGCGACATGGAGATTATTTTGAATTTTAAATATTTTGCTTACACTATGGAGATATTTCTCATTTACCATACATTCAAATCTCAGAAAATTATATTTATTTGCTATTAATATATAAAATATCATTTTATTTTACATAAAAAATATTATGTAAAAAGGCTGCCGACATTGGTCTACCTCTGATGCTGAAGTAGATTTCTTCAAGCTGATTTACTAGTAAGGAATGGAGGATTCAAGCAGAATGCCAATTAAATTTTTCTATGACGACAACTTTGACTAAAAATTAATTATTAGATTAAATCAATTTAATTTACAGTGGTTTTATCTTATTTTATCTCTTTTTTTTATTTTTTCTAAAAAAAAGTATTTATCAGGGAATCAAAAAAAAAATGTTTATAATGAACTTTATAATAACATTGCAATGAATGGTGTAAAAATAAATAAAGTTATAAAATTTTGTTTTTTAAAAAATAAAAAGAGATAAAATAGTTGCGAATTGAAAATTACATATATATTAATTTAATTTATAAATTAGTAATGGTAAAAAAATAGGTTGGATAATCAGATAATAATTTCTTTTTTACAAAAAGTTCAACAGTAAATTTAAATTAGAGAAATTTTTAGATAAATTTAATCTACACGTGAACTAATCAAATCGAACAATAATATATATTTAACTATTTTATTTATATTAATTAATATAAATACAATAACTAATAAATATATATTAATTTAATAAATTAAACCTATTTAAAAATTTGTCTGAGGAGAGAAACTTCATAAATCATAATTTTGTAATTGCAATTAATTGGTCAAAAAGAGAAAAAGAGAAGTGAAATAAGGGAAAGTGTAAAAAAACAACTCAATAAAGTGTGGGGATGGACACGGGGATGAGTGGTGACAATATTCTCAAATCTCTACCCTTTCACATGGCTGCAGTTTCTAAGATCTACCCCTCGCTTCAAAAATGAAAAATTATTTATCTTCTGTAATTGACAACGCTAAGCCCAATACAAAATATTATATCTTTACCAATAAAGAAAAAAAGAAAAGCTGCGATTCTAGTATAATAGCGGATCATCAAACAGATGTGCACATGAGGTGTAAGATTTTTACATTTTCTTGAATTCTTACCTTTTTTTTTAATTATTATTATTTTGTTATCAAACTAAATTTGGTAGAGGAGATCGAATCAGATATGGGCCATGGGCGTTGAACAGAGTTGGAAGCTTGTCCCGTAGAAATATTAAAAATGAAGGAAACATAGAGAAGTGAAGATTTGATGCTTAGCTAGATCTGTTTCACCCATTAATCAGGTTGATACCAACATTCCACCATACAATCATTCACCCACCTTCATTCTTCTCTCCTTGGTCTTCAATGGTGGTCATTTGTTAGGTGTTCTTTCTTTCTTGGTCTTCTACTTATCTAATGCTGACCCTTCTGCCATAAGGTTCTTCTTCATTTTTTCATTCGTTGTGTATAAATACCGCAACCTTAAGCACAAAATAGCAACATAAAAATCTTATCTTTCTCTGCAGTTTGATGTGGGTTGAACCTCATTGATGATTGGTTTAATGTTTGGGAGTTTTTCAAGCCCTTGGTTATTTGGGTCAAACAGGGATTTGGGTATCCTTAACATATATTAAATGCACTTTTTCTGCATCCTAAGTTACCAAAATCTGTTGTCGTTGTCAAAATTTGTGGAAGTCTGTTTTCTTGAAATAGAGCCAAAAGGGTGTCTAAGAATTTGATTACATCTTGAGAATTTTCTTTTCCTCGTTTTGCTATTTTTCAGATTTATATACCATAAATGAAAAAAATGGTGGCTGGAAATGGGTTGTTTTACCCAATTCTTGGTTTTGCTTCCTGTGTGGCATTTCTTTACATGTCTTTTGGTGACGTGAAGCTTAATTATCATCTACAACCAGATTTAGCTTTCGTTACCAGAAATGGGACTCAGTTTATGGTGGATGGTAGGCCCTTTTATATTAATGGATGGAATTCTTATTGGTTAATGGATCACTCTGTGGAGGAAGATAGGAAACCTAGGGTTAGTTCAATGCTGGATGCTGGTGCCAAGATGGGTCTCACTGTTTGTAGAGCATGGGCCTTCAATGATGGTGGATACAATGCTCTGCAGGTTTCCCCTGGTAAATTTGATGAGCAGGTTTTCAAGGTATGAAAAATGTACAAATTGTACTTATTTTTTAATTTTTCTCTGGTTAATTACCTGCTCTTTTGAGTTGAAAGTTCTAACCTTGAAAAGTTTTTGATTTGGTTAATTCTATAAATTTAACTGTAGGAATACTGGCAATTGTTCTAACTTTTGTGTCTATTTATTCATACTCATCAATTGGCAGTAATGATTACTGACTTTACTGGTCCTAGAATGTAAAAGGTGACTGACCTATATGCAAAGGCCACAAATGAGATACTGAAGCATAACGCTAAAATGTGTTTATAGAAAACCACTAAAAGTTAAAGTTACAACACTAAGAGTTTCACAAATTTGTAAACCGACATTTTGTTTTGAGAAAGGAACAAAAAAAAGGAGCAGCTCCACAGTTACAATAGGAACAAAGAACTAGCCTATTTTAGTACCACATAATATAATGAGATGTGGCTTCTGTGTTGTTTTGTAAATGTCAAAGCAGAGTAGAGAATAGGAACAAAGAACTAGGCTAATTTTTTTTTATGACCATGGAATTGGAGAGTTGGTAATGTTTCACATGTTGGAGAGATGGTATTCTTATTGGTAGTTCCATTGTTTTCAACATCACTCAAGGTTATGTTTGCATTTTGCCAATTGGCAGTAATGTCTTATTGACGGAGATTATGGCAGGCCTTGGATCATGTCATTGCAGAAGCAAGACATCATGGAGTCAGGCTGCTGCTTAGTCTAGTCAACAACTTAAAACCATACGGTGGGAAGACACAGTATGTAAAGTGGGCATGGGAAGAAGGTATTGGCATGAGCTCTTCAAACGATTCTTTCTTCTATGATCCGACCATCAAAAGATACTTCAAGAACTATGTAAAGGTAAATGATCATGTAGCTTTCTAAAAGCAATTAATGGGATGTTACTTTGCTATAAAATAGTTATAGGTCCAAAAATAGGACTTCAATGGGTTCTGTGGTTGAATAGTAGAATGTAGAAATAAAGTCATCAAATCATTGGATGAATTGGATCTCTGTTTCCATTTTTTTGAAAGGAAAAGCTTGTGTCGTGCTTCGTGGATCATGGGGAATGGGAGTTCTACCTAAAATTTCGAAGTGTCCCCAAAGCAGAAACCACCACAGTCTATTAGTTCAATAGGAAAGGTCCAACAATTTGCTTATGAGTTCCTATGGAATATGGATTTCTCAACTAAAACAACTCATGCTCACCGAGTACCCTGAAACTGTTAGTGACTAACCGTGGAAATGATTAATTTCTATTTTCTGCAGACTGCCAATGGTGTCACAATTCAAAAGTTAATAGCTTTTATTACACACGGACTTCAATAATGAAGTGATTTGTAGAAAAATATTAAGCTAAGACTATCAGGATCACACAAAGCATTGTCATATGAAAAAAGTTCATCTAATGATTTACTTTAATAACTCTTTCATTTTCTTTGCTTTGACCCTCTCATTTTCTCCTGAATGCATTTCATGATTGCATTTTCATGTTTATCATGATTGTTGACCTTGGAAAAACTCCATATCATTATTTAGTAATAGATTCAGGGTCATAATTCTCTAACCTGTGTGTTATGCAGCTGTGTCGCTCACTTTTTATCTTGTTTAACAGCATAAACTGTTCATACTTCTTGAGCTAGGTGGCTGTTAAATAAGCTAACAAATATTCCTTTAGATAAGAAATCCATGCCTACTCAATTTGTATAGAACTGCAGGATACTTTTGTAATACTTAATCCTGAAAACTATCATGATATAATACTATTGCCTCTAAGAGTATGTGCTCAATTCTAATTCAAGTCATCCTTCCAGACTTTGCTGACCAGAACAAACACCATTACGGGAACTGAATATAGGAATGATCCTACCATCTTTGCGTGGGAGCTGATGAACGAACCTCGCTGCCTGACTGATCCTTCAGGTGACACTCTTCAAGTAAGTAGCGAACTCCTTACACTTTTGAGCTTAAGTATGGAAGGACTCGAGCCATCTAATTTACAATGAATCTAATAAATTGTAACTTTTCCAAAGAGTTTGTATCATTCTGGATTTAGCCTGAAGAACTAGTAGAATCTTGTTTGAATACTGCTGCATCCATGGCCAATTTTGACCCCAACCTGATGTCCATTATCGTGTACACAAACTTGACAGGAAAATGTATCGAATGAACTAGTAATAGTGTGATGAATTCACTTGACAAAATCTTTTCATTTCTATGGAAATATAACAAGCCAAGATTTCATGGTTCCTTTCTGGACCATGTTGGATAATGGAATATGACTGTCTACTGACCAAATGTGTACATGCTTGTCCATGAAGAAGCAAAAAGGGAAAGGGAAGAGCGATCGAGAGAGAGAGAGAGAGAAGTTCCTTTTAATTTCTCTCTATCTATTGACTAATCTCCACTCATGCATATGACTATGTCATGGAATTGTAGGACTGGATAGAGGAAATGTCAGCCTTTGTGAAATCAATTGACAAGAACCATCTGCTAACTGTGGGTCTGGAAGGATTTTATGGTGCTAAAAATCCCAAAAGATTGACAGTCAACCCAGAAGATTGGGCAGCAACCCTTGGATCTGATTTTATTCGCAACAACAAGGTCCCACACATTGATTTTGCCTCTGTTCATATATACCCAGATCATTGGTAAGCATTACATTTCACCTAAACCTACATCTAATTTGCTTAAGTCAATATGAAAATCTAACCTTTTTGTTTAACAATAAGTTTTGGAATTTTGGCTTTTAATATCACTATTCAAAGTACTAAGGAAAAACAGCCCTGTTTATTTGTTTGCCTTTTCCAATAATCCTAAATGGTTTCTGTCTTTTCTTGCTTGTACACACTACCTACATTGGATTGATAATTTCTTTACTAGGGTTCAAAATCAAGAATTTGAAGACAAGCTGGCATTTGTCTCCAAGTGGATGCTCTCTCACATTGAAGATGGTCACTATGAACTGAATAAGCCTGTCTTTTTCACTGAATATGGATTCTCCAACCTGAACAAGGACTTCCAGCCATCACAACGCGATCGTTTTTACAAAACTGTTTTAGACATCATCTATAAATCTGCAAAGAGAAAACGAGCTGGGGCAGGTGCATTGCTCTGGCAGTTTTTTGTTGAAGGAATGGAAGAGTTTAATGATGATTTCGGGATTGTGCCATGGGAAAGGCCATCAACATACAGGATCATAACTGAACTATCATGCAGATTGGCTAGACTCCAGGTAATACCCATACCGAATCAAAAATTGAAAGAGTTGTGTTTGCACCGAGAATGAAACTTTGTTCATCTATTTAAATGTTAAAATCTTTGGGGTGTGTTCTTATTTTTGCCGGCAAATTGCTCAAGGAAGATTTGCAGGTCAATCAGCTTTGTATCATATTCTCCTCAATTTTACCGAAATTATGTGATCCATATTATAGATTGTTATAGATGAATATAGATATAATCCAGCAGAGATTATATAAACACTGATGCAAAGTCTGCATCCAAGGTCTTACTATGAGGGAATTGTGGATTGAAGTTTTAGAGAGTTCAGGTAGATTAAGGATTCTGCTTGCCTATAATCAATTGTATCCCTAGCTGTGATAGATTTCAAAATTGTGCAAATTGAAGTTGAAAAGAGCGCATGACTTCTTGATCCCATTTTTTGCTTCAAGCTCGTTAGAAAATTTTGAAAGTTCTTGTCAACTGAGTTTGTCTAGTCATGATGTAAATGCAAGTTTGATCAGATTCAATACCTGCTATATGGATTGAGAGCAGAATCATTAAATTTTCTGAAGCATGTAGAAAATCTTAAACAAAACTGACACTTTAGGTCTCTTTTTGCAAACTGAAAATTTGATGCCAACCCTTTATATATAAAATTACTACAATGAGGCTGCTTTTTGCAATCAGGCCATTGATCTAGAAAATATACAACCAAGAAATATTTAACTATTTATAGCTCATGAACATTAATTTGATTTCAACCTTAACAAGGAATTTGAAACAAGAGAGATCATAAGGAAGCATAAATCCTAGAACTGAGTTAATATGGTATTTGAGATTCAACACTGGCAAACATCAGAGACGGTCACTTCACCAACTAGTGACCAAAGATTTAAACTTCATCTTTGTCTAGCCAATCTTGGTGAAACCCTAACCCCTTTGACTGGACTGGATCTACTCTGCTCATCATTTTTGCTATTTTTTCCACTCTTAACTTTCTCCATAGAATTCTCTCTGTTCAACTCCTCCACTACTTTCATCACCACAGAACCAGCGCCATCACCACAGCTTCTCCTTGTCTTCACCCCCACCCCCACCGCCGCCTCATTTGCCACTTTCTCAAAATCGCCCACGAGCTTCCTCGCCGGCTTCCTCTTCCCATTTGGCTTCGCCTTCTCCGCAACGTTTTGCTCCTCCGATTCCTCACTTTCATCGGAAAATAGATCCATGAACCTCCTTCTCTTGGTGATTTTGGGAGCCGAAGGAGGTGAAGTGGACCCAGATCTTTTTCTGTGATCTGGATTTATCGGGCTTCGTGTTTTTGCTTGTTTCTCCCTGAGCTTACGGAGCTTGTTGACATTTCCTTCGATGCGGCCCTGGAGGCGGAGGCGCTTGAAGCTCAGGCCGCCCATAGACCAGTGAGCCTCCTGCGCCCAGGAGAGCAAGGGGTCCATCACGGACACAGGCGGGTCAACTCGATCGGCGTTGAACTTTACATCGGTGTAGATGCGGGGACGAGGAAGGCTGCTGCCATAGAACTTGCCGGGACCCAAAGGGACTACCATGGTGGTTTTTCTATGGAGAATTTTTGGGTAGCTGATGGAAAGATTGAAGAGATGGGTTTTCAAATTTCTGCTTGAATGAGGGATTTCGTGTTTTTGATTTGGATTATAAACAGAGAGCGGAGGGTGGCGCTGGTTA
>CATIWF010026428.1:0-11637 GCA_949630135.1 Balakata baccata
CTTGCTGGGGATCATTTGTATCGTATGGATTATGAAAGGTTTATCCAAGCACACAGAGAGACTGATGCAGATATCACTGTGGCTGCTTTACCAATGGATGAAAAACGTGCAACTGCCTTTGGCCTGATGAAGATTGATGAAAGAAGGGCGCATAATTGAATTCGCCGAGAAGCCAAAAGGGGAGCAATTGAAAGCTATGAAAGTAGGTCTTTTTAAAAAAAATAATTAGTTAAATTGTGAATATTTCCTTTATGCTTGATTTCTTGATACTGGTGACAGGTAGATAATCCTTTTCTTTTCTTTTTCCCCCCCATTTACTTCATAGGTTGATACTACAATTTTAGGTCTTGATGATGAGAGAGCAAAAGAGATGCCTTACATTGCTAGTATGGGGATATATGTTGTCAGCAAAAATGTGATGTTAGATCTGCTAAGGGATAAGTTTCCTGGAGCCAATGATTTTGGAAGTGAAGTCATTCCTGGTGCTACTTCCATTGGAATGAGAGTAAGTATCCTTCGTTCTGTTGTCTTAGCAAATGCCTGCTCATAAGTTAGTATCAAGAATAGGCTGTTCTTCATGTAGCAAATAGGAATATTTATAAACGTTTGCAAGCAATTATGTCTGAACAGGAAATCATTATAGGAAAACTGCTTTTTATCTATATTGAAGCAATTATGCCCTAGCTCTCAGGAAACTGAGTTTTTGTTATAAATTTCATCTTGATATCATGAAGGGATTACCTTTGATTATCTTACCCTTCATTTTTTTTTATCTTTGCAAATGCTTCCTTATAAGTGTGTGCTGCATGATATCTACAGGTTCAAGCTTACCTATATGATGGCTATTGGGAAGATATTGGTACAATTGAGGCATTTTACAATGCGAATCTTGGGATAACTAAAAAGCCAATACCAGATTTCAGGTAGTTTTTCCAATTAATAGTTCTACATATGCCATGCTTCCAGTTTGATATTTTATTTGGCATACCTTATATCAGGATTTTGAAAAATTAGCTGGTATGTAAAATATTAGCCATTTTCTGTTGGAATTGAATTCTCTGATATGTAATTCTTTATACATTACTGATATATTTGGACTTTCTTTTACAGCTTCTATGACCGCTCATCTCCAATTTATACTCAACCTCGCTATTTACCTCCTTTCAAGATGCTTGATGCTGATGTTACTGACAGTGTTATCGGGGAGGGTTGTGTTATCAAGGTAAGTTCATGGTTAGAAAGTTTAGAAAAAGCCCCTTGGTAGGCTCTGGCCAAGGATAATTGACCTTATTATTTATCCAGCCCCTTGGTATCTTCTATTGATCTCTTGCTCGCATTCCCTCTTTGTTTTTCACAGAATTGTAAAATTCACCACTCTGTGGTTGGGCTTCAATCTTGCATATCAGAAGGTGCAATTATAGAGGACACGTTATTAATGGGAGCAGATTATTATGAGGTAGCATCCGAGAATTAACATGTTTTATGATCTATTGGTTCTTTATTCTGCATTAGTTAACTTTCTTTGGGTTGAATTGATGGAAAGTGGAAACAATGAAATTTGTTTTCATTTCCATTTACCTTAGAATTGATTTTCTTTCCCCAAATTCCTTGTCTCAGACTGATGCTGACAGGAGGTTTCTAGCTGCAAAGGGTAGCGTTCCCATTGGTATAAGAAAGAATTCTCATATCAAGAGAGCCATTATTGACAAGAATGCTCGAATTGGAGACAGTGTGAAGGTAATAAACAGAAATCTTGAGTTGGATAAAAGCCATACTATTTTTTTGTTAATGGTGTCTTGGGGGATCTTGCTAATAGTTAATTTTTCCCCCCCATGAGTGTGATCATATCTCTTGTCCACCATGAAAGATGTGAATGTATTACGAGATAACAGATATTTTCGTTTTTGGTTTAACTGTATTTTTCTGTATCATTTATATGCTTGTTGATGGTCATTTCCAAATCTGGAGAAACTATTTTGGGTGTCCTCGAGTTAGTTGCATGCATCAAATGGCCAGACTGCCGATTAATGATTGTCAATTGCTGTCTTGATGTTACTTGGGTTTGTATGTTTCAGATCATTAATAGCGACAATGTGCAAGAAGCAGCCAGGGAAACTGATGGACATTTCATAAAAAGTGGGATTGTTACCGTAATCAAGGACGCCCTGATTCCAAGTGGAACAGTGATATAGAGATTTTGTAATTTTGTTTACGGTTTGAAAAGCTACCAAAGGGGCACTCGCAGCTTTGCCCTCGCATCTCGGAGTGCAATAGCAAGTCTACTTTCCACTTTAATTTTAGGCCTTGTTCTTTTAATGCATGATGTATGTGTCCTGGTTGTATAATGTTTAATAGAGAGAGAACCCGCGAGATAGCTCTATGGAGGCCTTCTTTCTGCTCAATTTAAATTAAGATTTTCTAGCCGTTAACTATCTTTAAGCGTTACCTTCTTTGCCAGAGCATGTTCAATGAATTTTAAGAGAACACAAGAAAACTTGTAGGAAATGAGGAGATAAATATGGTAGAAGATTTGGCAAGAATTATGCGATGTAATAACTAGCTGAGAACGAGACAATGTCTGATGAGAAATGGAATAATTGGATTCTCCCTTAGAGAAAAAATCATTATATCCAGTAAATGTACCAGTTTGCGCATTTATCAAGTCAATTGGGCTCCAAAATTTTGTTAAAACATAAAACTGTCGAACATAGTATATATATATGTAAAGCAGAATCACAAGACATTATCAGTTGACGAAGGCCAAGTTAGTGAGCAAGAATGGTACAAACTATTTTTCAAGTGAATGTAATGTACCGCATGAGTGCCATTGTCAAACTAAACGGCAGAACCGCATTTATACTTGAGATGCAAATCTAATTGCAAGCTGAGAAATTACTGCAGTTTTATTTATCCATCAACCAAATTAAAATATCTACATGAAATCAATGTTGTCTACACAATAAAGATAATTTTGAAAAAATCCTGATGGAATTAGGATTTGATTATAAACTTTGAATGCCCAGCTAATACCAATGTTAATAAAACTTAGACCTGCGTCAAAATCAAGTCATCCTTCTCCTGCTTGGAATTGGATATATAACTTTGTCCTCAAGTCTGAGTTAATCCTTACACCCATAAAAATTTATCATACGCATATTTCTTCTACTTGTTACCAATATTAGATACAGTCTTGTTGTTATCTCTTACATACTGCAGTAAGTCTTTTTGTTCTTGTTTTCAGTAGAGTATAATCAAGAATTTTGAGTGGACATAGATGATGGAGAAAGAACTAGAGCAACTGGTTGTAGTGGCATTTGAAAGCTGCAAGGTGTGGTAATTTAGAGTACAAGTGCGTTAATGCACTTTCCACTCTGAGTTTGGATGTTATTGCCACCGCTCATGCCGGTGAGCATATTGCTTCTCCGTACACATCCAAAAAGTAACATTAAATATCTTGCTTCTCTTATACTTGCCAGCTGGAGAAGGAAACTTTACAATAAAGGCACGAAATCTGTCCAAAACCCTAAACCTGCTAAATCTGTTGGAATCCCAAAACCTGCTAAATCTTTTAAACTCAGAATTCCCAAGACTGTTAAGATTCAGAACAAGATCTGTTTGGAGGCTAATCATGATCAGAGACCACAAATGAGAGGGGATACCATGCACCAACTGTGACAGTTTTGTGAGGAACATGATACGAGAAGAGGCCTTTGAGGTCCTCTGTATGGTTTTTGGAGAAGTTAAAAGAGAAAAAAGAAGTCAATTCAATTCATGTGATCCTGTGAGAGTTGTTGCTTTGGTGGAGTCGGCATTATTTCTCAAGTGGGGTCCTAGTAACGGATCATGTCAACAACTACAGATCGTTGTTGTTTAATTTTAAGGATCCAAAGAATTCAAATTTCAGAAAGAAAATTCTATTTGGGGACATAAAACCTGAAGAAGTGACGAAACTGAGAACAGAAGAGATGAGTAGTGATAGAAGACAACATGAGAATGAGAGGGTCAAAGCAATAGCATTGAAGAAGTGCTTAGTCGGAACACAAATTTGTTAGTTAGAACTGGAAGGGTTGTAATTATAAAGTTGATGCCATTGTTAACTGGTATTTATCGTGTATTCAAATTCAATTTCTTGAAGCATAATTAATATTAGGTGAATTACTATAGCCTAACGAGATTTGGTTGATTACTCTAATTAGTCTTTCGATTTTTTAAAATATATTATGAAATATTTCAAGTTTGATTTAATATACTTTATATTCATTTCATTAATTTTTTCATTACATATCAACAAAATATCAAATTTATCATTTTTTTAAATATTAAAAAAATATCAAAAAATTTTAATGTTATTTAATTGATACTAAAATATCAAATTTATTATTCTTTTTTAATATTATATTTTTTAAATTAATAAAATGTCAAATTTATAAAAAAAAATAAATAAAAATATTTTTTATATATTTTTAATTGACTAGTAAAATATTCTAATTAACTAATGGAATATTCTATTTAAAAATAATAAAAAATCTTTTCAGTATTAAAACTAAATGTAAAAGATTTGATAATGACTTCTTATGATTTCTTGAATTTCTTTGGTTTTACATGTTTCTGTTCTCTTTTCTTTAATAAGTTCCATTTTCATTTTCTTTTAACTAGCTTTGGTAATTGATCTTTTGGTTTTCATTATTTATGTCACTAGCGTAATTGGATTAATAATAGTAATAATAATCACAAGAAGTATATTTTTGTGATATAATATATATGAAAACACGGTAATAAAGTCATATCTTTTTCAAAAAAAAAAAAAAAGGTCATAAAGTCATATTGGGAAAGGGTCGGTAGGCCCACTCCATAAATACATATATAAATTTGCTTAAAATATAGAGAACAACAGTAAAAAAATTATATTTTTTAGATTAATACTATAATAAATCAGCTTAATATCTACTAATTTAATAATACTATAGTGATTAGAATATGTATGACCCAAATTCTTTAACATACTGACAACCATAATTTAATTTATTATCTCTGTTAAATTGAATATGCATTTATCTGAATCGTTCACATAAAAATAAAACATCACAACAAGATGATAAAAATAAAACGTTGTAATATGTCGATGGAAAATCAAATGTTGCAATAAGATGATAAAATTACAAAAAATAAAACAAACAAAAAAAAAAATTATTTATTTTAGAAATAAATTGGTACAAAAAGATATAAATGAGTATTTCAGATAAAAAATGATAAAAAATTACTGTTTATTATTTAAGGAAGATGAATAGCTACAAAAATGAGATTAGAGCAGAGAGAAAATGATATTTTCACATTTTTAACTGATTATATTATTAAAATGTTATGTTTTCTAATATTTTTTATCTTAATTTATTTCAATTAACATAAAATATTTGTATTATATTCATCACATATCAATCCTTAATACGACACAATACGAATTAAATACTAATCCACACGAATTGCCAATCTTGAATATGGGAGGACACTTGGAGCACTGTTAATTGAGGTGCACGGTATAATTTGCGGAAAAATGAATATTTGGGGCATTCGCTAGGGAAGCCGCACACTAAACTTGGGCTTGAAGCATATTGATTATTGTGTGTATAAATATCAAAATCCAGAGCAATCCATCGACATCACGCAACAAAAATCTTTTGGTCTTTCTGATTCACCAAAACCCTATCAGATAGATCCGAGAACGCCAACAATGGCACCGAAATCATCTCTGCTTGGACCTCCAGAGCTACACGACCCGACCCTTCTAGTAAAACAACTGAAGATGCACCCAGCAGCTGTTCATGATCCTTTCATGGATCTCGTGGTGTTCAATTTCAACAGAACCAGTGTTGCTCCGAAGAGAAATTATGAAATGGGTTGCACAGAGAATTCTTCCCCGACTTATCTTTCATCTACCAATCCTTGCCTTGATTTCTTCTTCCATGTCGTACCCAATACCCGACCTGAATCCATCAGGCAGAGGCTCTATGAAGCGTGGTTGTACAACCCCTTGACTACTCTCAAGTTCATTTGCAATTTGAGGGGTGTGCGAGGAACTGGAAAATCTGATAAAGAAGGATTCTACGCTGCTGCTATTTGGCTCCATGAGTTACATCCCAAAACCCTGGCTTGTGATCTACCATCCATGGCGGAATTCGGGTACTTTAAGGATTTACCGGAGATCCTGTACCGAATTCTAGAGGGATGTGATGTGAGGAAGAAACAAAAAGCTGATTGGGAGAAGAGAAAGTGTGGAGCCAAAAGGAAGGGACGCAGGTGTAACATCAAAATATCAACATTTAGAGGCCCATTTCGAAGCAAAAAGGCACAATCTTTGAAATCGAGGGGCAGTGCGAAGCCAAGATCGACGAGAGAATTAAGGATATTGAGAGCTATGGAAAGGAACAAGTTTGAGAAAGAGAAAGCAAGTAAGGCAAGGAACGAGAAAAAAGTAGCCATGGAAGAAAATTCATGGGAGATATAACAGAGACCCAGATTTTCGATTCTTATACGACATCGTTTCAGACTTTTTCGCAGAACGTCTGAAAGCAGACATGGATCACCTAAAGTCTGGTCAGTTCACAAAGGTGAGCCTTGCAGCTAAATGGTGTCCATCTATTGATTCATCCTTCGATCGGTCAACGCTGCTTTGTGAGAGCATTGCAAGAAGGGTATTCCCCAGAGATTCCTACCCTGAATATGAAGGCGTTGAAGAAGCACACTACGCTTACAGGATTCGTGATCGGTTGAGGAAGGAGGTTCTGGTGTCACTGCGCAAGGTTCTGGAGTTGCCGGAGGTGTACATTGGCCGTAACAGATGGGGTGACATTCCATACAACAGGGTTACTTCAGTTGCCATGGATTTTTACAAGGAGAAATTCTTGAAACATGATGAGGAGCGATTTTGCAAGTACTTGGAGGATGTGAAATCTGGCAAGGCCAAGATTTCTGCAGGTGCATTGCTTCCCCATGAGATTATTCTTTCTTTGGGTGAGGATGATGGTGGGCAAGTGGCAGAGTTGCAGTGGAAAAGAATGGTAGATGATCTTGCCCAGAAATGGAAGTTGAAAAACTGCTTGGCCATTTGTGATGTGTCTGATAACATGCGTGGGACGCCCATGGAGGTATCCGTGGCATTGGGTGTGTTAGTTTCCGAACTGAGTGAGGAACCATGGAAGGGAAAACTGTTAACTTTCTGCGGAAATCCTACCCTTCAAGCGGTTCAGGGTGACAGTCTTTTGCGGAAAACTGGGTTTGTGAGAAGTATGGAATGGGGTAATAACACTGATTTGCAGAAGGTGTTTGATCTAATTCTGCAAGTGGCTGTTGATGGGGGATTGAAGGAGGATCAAATGATCAAGAGGGTGTTTGTGTTTAGTGATATGGAATTCGATAAAGCGTCTTCAAGACCTTGGGAAACGGACTATGATGTTATAATGAAGAAATTCACAAAGAAGGGATATGGTAATGTGATACCAGAGGTCGTGTTTTCTGAGACATTCAAGGGCTACACCAGTGCCTGCAGCACAAAAAGGGGTGTCTATGGTCAGTGGGTTTTCGAAGAACTTGATGAAGCTCTTCTTGGATGGTGCTAATATTGATCCTGTCTCTATTATGGAAGCTGCGATTTCCGGAGAAGAGTATCGAAATCTAGTTGTCGTGGACTGATCACATCTTTTTTGTACATACTGTCACTAACCTAAAGGTCCTGAACATTGTACATGGAGTTGTGAACTCTGTTTTTAAATGAAATGGGCCAACTCTGCATTTTATTTAAGTCTATGTTGTTGATATCTCTGTTTAATAAACTTTAAAATTCCAACCGTAGTTTACTGGACTGGATTCTTTCTTTTAACTGATTTTGATTGGTAGTCATGCTAGAGGACTTGTAACGGTAATCTGGAGGATGTATGATATATGCGTATATGTGATATATGGTAATGGGAAGTCCACAGTTACTCTGTTTTGGTCCTTTTAATGCATGAAGTATGTTTCCTGATTGTTAATGGGTCATCAGTAGAGAGAGAGAGAGAGAGAAGCAAAAGCTAAAGCTTTAAGATTTTCCTGCCATGGCCTTCGTTCTGTCCAGATAAGAAATAAATCCTTAACAGGAAATAAAAGACCACATGATTTTCGCATAGGCAGTTTGTTGTCCTCAATGGTGGGATTCCTAGAAGAGTCAACTGGTGGTTAAACTTCAGTGTGCACCTACTGCCTGATGGTTAATTATTCAATAAAAGATGGATGTAAGCTCTTTTTCCTGATTCAGTTCTCTTCGTTTTGGCTATTAGCTTAGGAGTTTGTTCAGAAGATTAAAGATTCTGTCAATCTTACATTTCATTTGCCGAAAATTCTATACATGTTAGCATTTGTTCTTAAGAAGCCACGACATGCTAATTATGCATGTGAAGAGTTGTGTATTGGAAGAATGACTTTCGTTTTAAATCTTAACCGTACAGTCGAGGCATTGCCCTTGATTGATGCTCACAGGAGGTTTCTAGCTTCAAAGTCCAACAGGTAATTCATTTGCTTCATGGAAGCTTAACCGAGATAGATCATTATTTTGGTTTTTGTGTTTTGATTCAACTATCTTGTTCAATAACTTTATTCAACAGCACAACTCGAATGTTTTCTTGGTTACAGAACTTGTATTTCATTTGAAATGTCTCGAAGCAACTCTGTTATGCAACTGTGTCATTTATTGGGAACTTGTTGAATGCATCATTCTTCTGGTAGTTGACATTAATTGCATTGTTTTCTTAATGTATTGTATATTTTGAGGTGCATAATTACATGAACCTCATTGATTTCCAGAAGTCTCAACTTGGGTGAAAGTTTGCTATGTGCCACCTGATGGTTTTTGAAAAAAGCAATAAATCTAACCAAACCGAAATTATAATCGCTTTGTGCATCTGAGCAAGAAAGGTTCAAGAAAGAGTTCTCCCTGCTCTTTAGAGAAAGACTGTTCTTTTCATATTTTTCTCGCTGAGATTGAAGAAGGGAACTCCTAATTTTTCTGAGGAACTAATTCTAATCTTCTCAATGTGGACAATTGTAATATCTTGTTAATCTGAATCTTCCAAAGTAAATCTTATATCGATTGCAATTTGTTGTTAACAGGTTTGAGATGAATGTCATTATTCAAATTTTCGTTTTTATACATGTTCTCCATTACCAAAGAATGAAACCATTTCCCAGATGAACAAATTAATGCAGATTTAGTTATCTATCAGCCTAATTAAATTGTCACATCAAATCAATGCTGTCTATATAAAAAAGATTTAGATTTTGACAAAATCCTGATAGAATAAGGATTTGATTATATGATTACTTTGAATGCAAGCTAAGACGAATGTTAATAACAATTAGAACTGGCATCAAAATTATTTTATCCTTTTCCTGTTAGGAATTGGATATATAACTTTACCCTTAAGTCTGAGTTAATCCTGTCACCGACAGGATTAAATTTCGTGAACCTATATAAATACGTCATAAGCATATTTGCTCACACTCGTTACCAAAATTAGATAGAGGCTGCAAAAGGTACAATCTTCTTCTTCTTCTTTCAGGTTTCACTAGAGAATAATCAAGAATTTTGAGTAGATATAGATGATGGAGAAAGAAGTAGAGCAATTGGTTGAGGTGGCGTGGAAAGCTGCTAGGTGTGGTAATTTAGAGCACAAGTGCATAAATGCACTCTCCAAGATCAGGTCTTTACCTCTGAGTGTGGAAGCTATTGTCAACACTCATGCCGCTAAGCGTATTGGTTCTCTCTGTACGCATCCAAGGAGTAACATTAAAGATCTTGCTTCTCTTATTCTTACCAATTGGAGAAGGAAACTTTACAATCATGGCAGAAAATCTGTACAGGACCCAAAATCTGCTAAACCTTCTAAACGTGGGACTCCCAAGACTGTTCAGGCTCGAAAGAAAACTTGTTTGAAGGCAAAGCACGATCAGTGCCCACCAGTCAGAGGAGATTCTATGTCCAACTGTGACAATCCCATAAGAAACAAGATACGACAACAGATCTTTGAGGCTCTGTGCATGGTTCTCAATGAAGCTATAGAAGAAAGCAGGGGTCAAGTCAATTCATGTGATCCCGTGGGAATTGCTGCTTCAGTGGAGTCGGCAGTGTTTGTCCAGTGGGGTCTTCCGAGTAACGGAAGCCGTAACAAGTACCGGTCCTTTCTGTTTAATCTCAAGGATCCAAGGAATTCAGATTTTAGGAGGAAAATTCTATTCGGAAGCATCAAACCTGAAGATGTAACGAAACTGAACGCACAAGAGATGGCAAGCGAAGGCAGACAAAATGAGAATGAGAATATCAAAGCAAGAGCGCTGCATAAGTGCATTGTTGGGACAGAAATTTATTAGATAGAGCTGGAACAAAAAGTTCCTCATAGGATAATTGAAGTCACTGCTAATCCTGTACCCAATTTCAATTTTTAATGCACAATATTGTTCTACTTTATCCTGTTCATGTCAATTTTTGAGATTGATAATCAAATGATTTCTTTGTTTCCAATTGGTTTGGAGACAATGCCAAGACAATAAATACGTATTTGCTTTGAATCCTTACATTGGCAAGAATCTGATGATTAGCAGACACCGGTTTTTGCAGGTACACTTTCAGCAATCAAATAATTTTATCAGAGATTCTTGTTTAATTACCATTCTGAATCTGCTTAATGATCATTAATTAATTAATTAATTTAGGGGCTTAACAATGTATTTTGCCATATCTTAGTAGTCGTTAGTTAATATGGGTTCCTCTGTGTTTGGGCATTTGACGGTTGTGATTTGAAAGCCGAAAGGTGGTTGTAAGGTGGATGTCACCTGTAGAAACGGAGGCGAAAGATCACTTTGCAGTTTCACACCCTCTTCCCGCCATTTTCTCTGTAGGATTATAAAAATTAGGAATTTCACCGATAATGGCGTTTTTTAGTGGGTTATTATTCACAACCTCATTTTTCTTGTTTTGGAAACCATTAATGCTTCGCCATCTGCCTTCGTTTTCTTTTCTTCTCTTTTAGATTCTCTTACTTTTCCCGGAAAAATATCGGGAATTGTACATAGCTAATACTTTCTTTACATACTGTAACATTTTTATATCACAAATTGAAAATTACTGAAAATATTTTTTCAGCACATCATATTTTCTAAAAATATTGGTTTAAAAATATTATTATCCACAAAATTTATAACTTTCCTATTAATATTAAAATTTTTAATTGCATTAATCACTCTCAATTTTTTCATTAAAAAAATAAACTATCTTATACAATTCTAATTTTATTATTTCAGCATATTTTGTTTCCAAAATTTTACAACTTTTTTTCATCAAAATTATATTTCCATAATTATTACTACATACCATATTAATAATTGAATTCTTAACTGCTCCAATCATACCTGTATATTATTTACATTTCACCTATTAATGTGCAACATATATATCCTTAATTTTTCACTATTATTTTATTCATTTATACAGGTGTATGATTTTTATTATAAAAATATGAGTTAAAATTAAAGAAATATATATACATTATACATATATAAAATAAATTATATATTCATCGTGTAATATATATACATAAAATATAGATACTATAT
>CATIWF010026434.1:0-16634 GCA_949630135.1 Balakata baccata
AAATAAATGAAATTTGGCATAGTAAAATTAATTAAAGTAGACAATTTGACTAGATAATATTTTTGATATTGACTAGGTACATGTAAATATGTAAAAGAAATAATAATAATAATAATAATAATAATAATAATAATAATAATAATAATAATAATAATAATAATAATAATAATACGGACAGAAGTAAAAAAAAAAGGAAAAAGAAAAAGATGATTTGAGTCGGTTAACTTTGAGAAAAAGCGGTCTTTGGCCTCTTTGTCCATCATTAGCTTCTTCTTCTTTTCTTCTCCATTTTTTTTTAATTTCTTCTAAAATCTGAGCCGTAATTGTTCACAGGTGAGTTAATTATTACTTCCTTTATTGATAATCATGATTTGAATGTTGTTGGATCATGGTTTAGGTAGTATAAAGTGACTATATCACTTCTAGAATTCTATTTTGGGGATAGTCAGTTACTGCTCCGTTTTCTTCATGATAGAGACTAATTGTCAAGGAGCACAAAACATTAAACTTGTAGTTTCATGTCTTAAATTTATGAATATATAATAGTATTGCATTATTTGGTGTTTATGAAAAGATATTGGCATGTGACTGTGACTGGTTCGATTGTAGAACCTAGCTAAATCACTTGTTGTTTTGATTATTTTTCTATATAATAGACTAGGTAATTGAGAAAACTCAAAGTATGAAGGTTGTAGATATCTCTGATATCTATTGTATAATAAATTTTAGGACCAGATTATGGGCAGATGTTGAGTTATAGTCAAGAGAGTTATGTCTGTTCCATATTTGAGCTGCCTGCTTAGTGTCCTGTTCATGTCCAGTCAGTTGTTTATCTATTTTGAGCTCCTTATAAATATTATCTGTAAATGGTCAAAACATAAAACTTATAGGTATATATCTTAGCTAAAGTTTGGCATAAATATCACCTCAATATGTTATGTATTTTGGGAGTTATAGCCTTGACAAATTAGATTGGTCTGGATGTTGACCCTATTCTTAACCAGTCATAACAATATGAGGACTTTAGAGGCAGAATGGATGAATTTTTTCACATGAAAAATGTTCCATTTTAACATATCTATGTTTATAAAAAGTTTCATAAAAATATAACTTACATGTTATAAGATATGAAGATGAAAAATTGGTATCCCAAAACTGCCTAAGGACAGAAATAGGGTAGAAAACAGAACATGCATATAAATTGCATAAAAAAATTCCACAATGGTCTAATTGTTATGAAATTTATATTTTATATATATATATATATATACACACACACACACACACATGTTATCTTTAATTAGAAATAAGAATCATACAAATTGGACTAGTATAGAAAAAGTTATAAGCTTCTGAATACATAAAGGTCACACTACCATAATACCAAACCCTAGTTAGTGGTCCATATTATGCATATTTCAATTTGTTTAAGTTTCACTAAGTCTATTTGGCCACCAATTAACCAAGTATACATTCAATTAGGCTCGTAGCATATTAGAGAGCCCTAAAGAAGTGAAAGATAATAAGTTAGAGGCTCAACATCAAACAAAAATGTGAATTTAATTATCAAACGATTTCCTTGGTATGTGTGTTTGTTGTGTGCTATATGCAATATGACTTGATTTGCTGCTATATGAATTACATGATTTTTTTGATATGGATGTGATATAAAAAGATTATGAATGACTTAAATATGCGGTTATGTTATAGGTTTTTCTTACATGAAGTGATTGATGATTGAATATGCAAATGTGATATAAATGCAAATGTTAAGTAATGATTGTTGCAAATGCATATAAAGAGAGAGATTGGTGAGGCTCGGCCGGTGACCTGTGATCAATATCTTCTATATAGTATGCACCTCTAAAATGAGCTAATTACTCAACTCTTCCTGAAAAATAATGCAATTTGATAAGTTGCAACTCAATGAGAATAATTATCAAAAGCTTTCTAAAGTATCAAGCCAATCACAATTACAAGTAATAATTCGCCATTTGTACACCTTTTACATGTCATTCTATTTATCAATATCATATGAATATAAATGATATTAAATCATATAAATATTTCAATTGCTTATGTTTATATCATTTTCTTTTTGTTGTGACTACGCTAAACAGACACTATCCCGGGTTTCCATGTGAACATTTGCATTTGCTAGCTAGCTTGATCATTTGTAATATTTGCATATTTGTTAGGCCATAGACCTTTTTCTTTTGCTTTTGAACATTTATTTGGGCCATAGGCCTCTTCTTTTGCTTCACAATGCCCTTTAAGTCCACATATATATAGGAATATGCCTTTTATATTTTGCACTGTATGTTTGTATGCGTATAATATAGTGAATTCGCAGTGATATGATATATATATTATGCATATAGTCTAACTGTTATGCTTTGCTGAATTACTAAATGTTACAAAGTGATATTGGTGTATGATCCCAAAAAAAATTTATCCCTCACTATAAATAGGATACTATCTTATTCTATGCAATATACGATAACATGATATAAGTATAAGTGATATCCATAGGTATAAGGTATTGCACAATATTTATGATGTATAGATTAATTTAATTGAGAATTAAGTTAGAAATGATCACTTATGTTGTTTGAGTTAAAATTAATATTGATTAATTTTACTTATTACTCCTGTATAATTTTAATTAAAGTGCTAATTAAAATTATCATAATTTAATTAAGTTGTTAACTAAATTAACCATTATGGTATAGTAATGTAATTACCATGATTAATAGAAAAAAGATTAATTGTTGGATTAATGGTGGTAGTTAGAATTATAGACATCATTCAAAGTTGCAAGTTAATGTGCTGTTATTTTTTTCCACTAGAAGAAGGGAAGAAATTATAATTAAAAAAAAAATCTCACATTTCTTTTCTTCGACTTTTAGTTTTTTCTTTGGTAGTTAACTTCAATAATTAAAAATGAAAACTTTTGGCCTTCAAAATTGGTAAGCTGCATTATCCCACTAGGGATAAATGTATTATATAGTTTATTATCTTTGTCTTGTATATTATTATTGGCTAAGCAATATTCTGCCTATTGTTCTCAGAGAAGGTTTGGCTTTCTCTTTCATTTTGCTTTCAATTTGATTTTTGTTTCAAGAAAGAAAAATAGTGAGAGCATTAAAGGGATAAATTTTGTGATTATGCATTTTGGAATTGTTGGAAAATTTGTGATTATGAGCCATTTTGAGATAATAATTCAGATGGGTTCCATAACTCGATTTTGAAAAAAAAACCCGGATATGTATTCCTTAACATGAGAACTATGAATTAATGTACTCATATGCTCAAAATGGAGAATGTGTGAATAGAAATTGAAGCTCGAAGTAAGCTCCTTGTTAAGGAGATATAAGAGGAAAAGTGAAAGTGGGAGTTCTCCCACATCACTAAAATGTAAAATTGGACTTGTGTTTATACATTTTTTATTTAAGGAAATTGAAGCGACACTCCCATGCACGCCTGTATGGATTCCACATGGCTGTGTCGTTGTGTGTACACAATCTTGATTCCACATTCCCGTGTCATTTCACACGGTCATGCTTCTGACACTTCTGTATGGCTTCCACACACCCGTGTCATTGTGCTTCAGTGTGTGCAAGCCAATCCACACTCTCGTATGGATTCTACACTCCTGCGTGGATTGTTTTCTAGATTTGTCTTTTGAAATTTCATTTTTTGATATTTCAAAGATTAAATTCACCATTATTTGAATGTTACAAAGGCATAATTGACAACCTTTAAAGAGATTAATTACAATTAATCCTATGTCTCCTTCATCTAGTATAAATAGGAGTCCTTGGTTTGAGTTTTGGGTTGAGGTTTTTGCTATTATTGGGAAAATCTTCTTCTTCTTTTCTTCTCAAAGTGATAGAAAGAGTGACATATAATTAGTTCGCTGTAAGTGGGTGTTGTGTGTTCAAGATCTACTTTATATTTGTTATATGCTGGGAGATAAACGCCGATTTTTCTAAACACCGTTAGTAGGGGTGAATTTGTCGTAAGAACACTGTGTGGAACACAGGCCTCAAATTTGTTATACCTTCCTCTTGTCATTTTATTCGAATATTGAATTAACAATACTCCTTATTTTTCTAACAATCTTAAGACAAATTTCGTTTTTATTAATTCATTATTCGAATTTATTAATTCTTGGAATTAATATTGTTTGTTTGCCATTTCAGTGAAATGGATAACATGATATCTACTTCCAATGTTCAAAATGATTCCCAGCCATCGACTTTTGCTACTCAGGTTGTCTCTCCGGTTGTGCCTGTGATAGTACCTGTGAACCATGGAGAGAAACCGGAAAAATTCTATGGCTTGCATTTGAAGATGTGGCAGTAGAAAATATTGTTTTACCTGAATACCTTAAACCTTACACGGTTCTTGGCTGAGGATGCTCCTACTCTTAAAAAGGATGAGCAAGATGTCCAAATAAGAATGGCCTATGACAGTTGGCATCATTCCAACTTCTTGTATAGGAATTATGTCATGAATGGGCTGCATGATTCATTATACAATGTGTATAGTGGAACCAAGACTACTAAAATGTTGTGGGAATCATTGGACCGGAAATATAAATATGAGGATGCTGGTGCTAAGAAATTTATAGTGGGACATTTCCTAGACTATAAAATGGTGGATTCAAAGATTGTGGCAAGTCAAGTTCAAGAATTTCAAGTTATTCTTCATGATATTCATGCTGAAGGAATGAACTTGAGTGAAACCTTCCAAGTGGTGCTAAAGATGACTTCTAGAAAGGAGTTGACTCTAAACAATGTATTGTATGTGCCTGATATTCGTAAAAATTTGGTGTCAAGTTCATTGTTGAACAAGCATAGGTTCAAAATGGTTTTTGAGTCAGACAAAATTGTTTTGTCTAAGGGTGGAACGTATGTGGACAGAGGGTATGCTATTGATAGACTTTTTAAGCTTAATGTAATTGTTATTAAACGTAATAATAAAAGTGCCTATTCTACTTATTTGCTTGGGTCTTCCAATTTATGGCATGGTAGACTAAGACATGTTAATTATAATACCTTGAAAAGGTTAATTAACTTGGACCACATACCTAAATTCCATATTGATATAAAACATAAATGTGAAGTTTGTGTTGAGGCAAAACTAACTAGATCATCCTTTCAAAATGTTGAAAGAGAAAGTCAACCGCTTGATTTAATCCATAGTGATGTATGTGATTTTAAATTTGTTCAAACAAGAGGTGGAAACAAATATTTTATCACATTTGTGGATGATTTCACAAAATATTGTCATGTGTATTTGCCTAAGAGCAAAGATGGTGCTATAGAGAAATTTAAACTCTATAAAATTAAGGTTGAAAATCAACTCAATAGAAAAATCAAGGTATTGAGAAGTGATCATGGTGGTGAATATGCAATACCATTTGGTGAATTATGTGCACAACATGAAATTATATATGAGACCACGGCACCATATTCACCATAATCTAATGGTGCGGCTGAAAGGAAGAATCATACCTTAAAAGAAATGATGAATGCAATGCTGATAAGTTCTAGGTTGCCACAGAACATATGGGGGGAAGCCATATTGGCGGCTAATTACCTTTTAAATAAGGTGCCCCATAGTAAGCAAGACAAAACTCCTTATGAATTATGGAAAGGGAGAAAATCATCTTATAAATACACACGAGTGTGGGGGTGTCTTGCCATTCCTACACCAAAAAAAAGTGAAAATAGGGCCAAAATCAGTTGATTGCATTTTCATTGGTTATGCACATAACAGCAGTACTTATCGGTTTCTTATGCATAAATCGGGAATTCCAGATATTCATAAGAACACCATTATAGAATCAAGGAATGCGTCATTTTTTGAACATATATTTCCTTGTAAGACTTTAGAAGAGTTGAATTCGTCCAATCGACCTCTTGAGGTTATTTTTGGAAATAGTCAAGATCAAGTTCATGATGAAAAAGCTCAGGCATAGTAAAAGAGCAAGGACAAAAAAGTCTTTTGGACTAGATTTTCTAACCTACATGCTAAAGGCAGAACCCCAAACTTATAATAAGGTTGTAAACTCTTCAAAAGGTCTTTTATGGAAAGAGGCTATTAAGAGTGAGGTTGATTCCATCATGCAAAATTATACTTGGAAATTAGTGGATTTACCTCCAGGATATAAACCATTAGGATCCAGGTAGATCTTTAAAAGGAAGATGAAGGCAGATGGTTCAATTGATAAGTATAAAGCTAGGCTTGTTCTTAAAGGTTACAAGCAAAAGGAAGGTCTAGATTATTTTGATACTTATTCCTCTATAACTAGAATCAATTCAATAAGAATGATTATAGCGATTGCTGCATTGCACAATATAGAAATACATCAAATGGATGTAAAAACTGTTTTTCTAAATGGAGATTAGATGAAGAGATCTACATAGTATAACTTGAAGGGTTCATTGTCTCAAGACAAGAAAAGAAAGTATGTAGATTGGTTAAATCATTGTATGGTTTGAAGCAAGAACCTAAGCAATGGCATGAGAAATTTGATAGTGCAATGCTATCTAGTAGCTTCAAAATCAATGAGTGTGATAACTGTGTTTATGTCAAAAGCACGAGTGATGGTTATGTCATATTATATTTATATATTAATGACATGCTTATTATTGGTAGTAATGATAAGATGATCAAGTCTACCAAGGATATGTTAAACTCAAAGTTTGATATGAAAATATGGGACTAGCATATGTGATTCTAGGAATTAAAATTACTAGAAGATCATATGGGCTGACCTTGAGTCAAACTCATTATGTTCATAAAATACTTGGAAAATTAAACAAGGATGATACCAATATTGGTAGAACCTATTGGACTTAGGCCTCAATCTATTAAAGAATAGAGGAGAAAGTGTGTCTCAAGTAGAATATGCGCGTGATTAGCAGTTTGATGTATTTAATGAGTTGTACAAGACCAGATATTGCTTATTCCATGAGTAAACTGAGTCGATATAAGAGTAATCCAGGGATAGATCACTGGAAAGGAATTGTAAGAGTGCTTAGGTACTTAAGGTATATTCGTGATTATGGACTGCATTATACCAGATATCTAGTTGTACTAGAAGGTTACAGTGATGCTAATTGGATTTCTGATATAAAAGAAACAAAATCCACTAGTGGTTATATATTTACACTAGCTAGTGCAACTGTGGCTTGGAAATATTCTAAACAAACTGTTATAGCCAGATCCACGATGGAATCTGAGTTTATTATATTAGACAAATGTGCTGAAGAAGCTAAATGGCTATGCCACTTCTTAGAAGATATTCTGAAATGGGAATGTCTCGTGCCACCAACATGCATATATTATGATAGTCAATAGTCAATCTGCAATTGGAAGGGCACGGAGTAACATGTATAATGGTAAGTCTAGACATATTTATCGTAGACATAATACCATTAGGCAACTACTCTCAACAGGGGTTATCGCTGTTGATTATGTAAAATTAAAGGATAACATTACGGATCCGCTAACCAAAGGGTTAAACTGAGAGCAAGTTGATAAATCATCAAGAGGAATGGGACTTAAACCTGTAAGAGTATAATAAGTCGATATAAAGGAAAATCCAACATAGCTGACTGGAGATCCCAAGATCTAGGTTCAGTGGGACAACCTAATTCTAAAGATGTGGAAAGATCACTATAGGGGATAAATAAGTGAAAATGAAGTTAAACTATACTTTTAATGATACATTTATGTAAGGTATCACTTACGTGGGAGTGAAGTGGGGTCGCTTCAATGGAAGGTGTTAAATTCAATTCACTAAAAAACTCTTCCAGAACTAGGCAGATGTTCAAGGCCAAAATGAACATAACAATGAGAACGGAATTGTGTCAAGAAAGATTCTTATATGGAGTGTATCATATTTACTCAAGAAACTGAATAGTTCAATAACATCATGTTAACTGGACAGCAGCTAAATTAAATGTACTTTCATAAGGGAAGGTTCAAAGGGTAATACCTACATATCCTAGGCTGGTTTTGATCGTCAAACTTTATCACGTAGTAAGACTTTGTTCATTTTTATTTTTCATCCAATTTTATTCATGTAGGGGATTGTTGGAAAAATTGTGATTATGAGCCATTTTGAGAGGATAATTCGGGTAGGTTCCATAACTCGGTTTTGGGAGAAAGACCCGGATATGTGTTCCTTGACATGAGAACTATGAATTAATGTATTCATATTCTCAAAATGGAGAATGTGTGAATAGAAATTGAAGCTCAAAGTAAGCTTCTTGCTAAGGAGATATAAAGAGGAAAAGTGAAAGTGGGAGTTGTCCCACATCACTAAAATGTAAAATTGGACTTATGTTTATATAGTAAGATGCATTCTTATATGGGTAAAAAAGTAGCATAGAAGGGCTCTCTTGCGCGCTCCTAAGCACAGGGGGGTGCAAATCCATGGTCTGAGATAGGCTAATGCGTGGGTACGTGACTTGCGTATACGAATGTTGAGCCAAAATCTCATGGTCCAAATTAAGCTTAATTTTTACATTTTTTATTTATGGAAATCGAAGCGACACTCCCATGCATGATAAGGGGGTCTAGCTATGTCGTTGTGTGTACATAGTGTTGATTCCACACTCTCGTATCGTTTCATACGACCATGCTTCTGACACTCTTGTGTGGATTCCACACACTCCTGTCGTTGTGCTATAGTGTGTGCAAGCCAATCCACACTCCCGTGTGGATTCTATATGCCCATGTGGATTGTTTTCCAAATTTATCTTTTGAGTTTATTGTCTTTTGAAATTTCATTTTCTGATGCTTCAAAGATTAAATTCACTATTATTTGAATGTTACAAGGTATAACTGGCAGCCTCTAAAGAGATTAATCACAATTAATCCCATGTCTCCTCCATCTAATATAAATAGGAGTTCTTAGTTTGAGTTTTGGGTTGATGTTTTTATTATTATTGGGAAACTTTTCTCCTTTTTTTCTTCTCAAAGTGATAGATAGAGTGACATATAATCAGTTCGCTGTAAGTGGGTATTGTGTGTTCAACATCTACTTGATATTTGTTGTATCCTGGAAGACAAACACCGATTTTTCTAAACACCGTTGGTAGGGGACGAATTTGTCTTAAGGACATTGTGTGGAATACAAGTCTCAGATTTGTTCTACCTTTCTCTTGCCATTTTATTCGAATATTGAATTAACAATACTTTTTATTTTTCTAACAGGAATAGCAAATGAGTTTCATCAAGGACAACCAAAGCTTTCGGTCTTTTGCTTAGTTTGTATATTTGGTGAATTCTATTTTAAAAAGTATATCTTAACCTTTTGTTTTTTCCATTTTGTTTTAAAATCATGAGATGATCTTAGCAAATGGATACTATTTATAAAGGTTACAAAATATGATTTGTAGAAGTTATGAATAAATACTCAAGGTTAACATGTAAAGTGTATTTGCATGTCATACAAAGTGTAATTGCATGTTTCGGTCAAATTAAAATTTTTTAAAATCTCTACTTTTGAAGGAGAACTAGAGCTCCCATAATCCAAAATTGCATCCAATAGAAAATTCAAATGGAGCAAAAAAAATATGCATTTAGATATAGTCAAGTATGCAGCAAATGAACAAATGCTCTAAAACTTGTTGGATATTGGCAATGCAAAGATTGCAATTGCAAGACAGCAAGTCTTGTTTTGAGGGAGATGGACAGCCAAGTTGAGAGACCAGAGATTTGCTTTTAATGTCTAAAAATCAAACAATTTTATAATCATGTGCCCAACAATGAGTCTGCCTTCGTTGTGCTCCTTTGACACCCATATAGGACCCTTACTTTCAATGTCATAATTTGGATTGACAGATTTTAAAATTTATGAATTTTATAAAATTTATGAATTTTTAATCAGTGGATTTTAAAATCTATAAATTCAAAAAATTTTATTATTTGATTTGACTATTTCATGAATTGATAAAATAATTTCCTTATACTCACGTTTGGTTCAATAACCACAATCAATAGATTTAACAATCATTTTCCAATTTTAACCTTTATTAGATATTGAGAATTTATTATTAATTAAACATATACAATCAAATTCACCATATACTTCAAAATTTTAAAATTTAATTAAATTGATTACTTTAAGAGTTTAAAAATAATAGAAAAACAAAATATAAAATAATAGGAACTCTCTCTTTATATCTTATAAATTAACCTTTGCAACATGAAAAATTATTATACTTATAAATTATATTGCTATAAACTTTTTTGTTTTTCACTAAATTATATTACTATAAAATTTAATAATAATAATAATAATAATAAAATAAATGAATTAAATTGAATTTAAACAATAGTTAAATTATCTTTAAAGAACGATCTATAAAACAATTGATACAGTTTGATTTCTCAACTCAATTAGTAGTTTCCATAGAGTCCACTTCTTCTCCATACTATAAGTGAAAGGGAAAATGTAAAGACTACCATTAAAGCAGCCCAAGCAATCCTCTTCGCCAGGGATCCCAAATGAGGGAACCCTATGAGAGCCACTGACTCCAACTATCGTCCATGTACGATCCATACTAGATTTGACCAACTGCCTATCTTACCTCCTCTACGTTCTTGACAGCCCATCACCACATGAGATTTGTGAATAAGTGGTTGTCTGATAATAAGCAAGGAATATCCGTCTTTCTGCTAAACAGGATGTATTGAACTTATAAGGAACACCTCTAATAGAGAGACAAATAGTCAATTTTGAAATAACTTATTGTAAAACTCTTTTGGATATGAATCTATCTGATTCAGAAGAGAAGAACACCCACTTGTGTCGGTTTTGAGTACAAGTATATTTAATGTTTATTTATTATTTATTGTTTACTTACTTGTATATTTCTTCTATATTTGTATCAAATTTGTAAGGTTTTTTCTATTTTTAATGATAGTTTTGAGTATTATTAATTTATAAAGGACAATTTTAGAATAAAAAAGTTTTACAAGAATTTCTCATTGACAAAGAATGGTGAATTTTGAATTTTTCCACTTAGGAGGTGGGAAATCAAAAACTTAAAAAATGAAGAATTTTAGTGGATGAGAGATTTTTCAAAGTCCATGGATTTTGAACTTTTTAAGTAGGCAAATAATAAATTTAAGACAAATTCATACATTGTTCAAGATCTCTTACCTAAAATCTCACAATCCAAACATAACCAATCTTTTAGTTTTCTTGCTCATTCAATGCAAGTTATTGAAGAGAGGAAAACTTAAAAAAAAAAAAAAGGGAAAAGGCCTATCTAGTTCCTTGAATATGCACTTTTACTTTTTTTTTTTCATTACAATCAATTTATTTCTTATTTTAAAATTCAATTAGTATTATTAGTCAATTTATAAGGCACTGATATAACAAGAGCATAAATATTCTCTAAGTTAAATTTTTTCTATAAATCGAAGATAGGCAGTAAAAATTTACCTTTAGAACTTAACACGTCTCTTCAATGATTCAGTATAGTCTAACTATCAAAACTAAACCAATTCCATAATACAAATGTCTTGAATTCTCTTGGATGAACTTTAGAAGAAAAATTTTCGGGGAGAAAAGGACAGAGGAGCATAGAGGAAGAAAAATGTTATGTTCTTTTATAATTTCTGAAGGGACAGTTATTTTCTAAAATAACTTCCCTTTTTATATTATCCATTTGAATCTTGGGCTGGGTTGAGCCCACATGGGTAGCCCAGACTCACAAAAATCCAACATCTGCCACTTGCCTATAGTAGTCTTGGCTCATCCCAAAATAACACCCCAACAACTCAAACTTGGATAAAGAATCATTCATATAGGAGAACGAACCGCGCAACTAGAAGTACACAAATGGTAGGAGCTCTCATACAAACCCAACCATAGGCCATATAGGAGACATCAACCCAATGATATATTTATTCTTGATAATGTGCTTGTATACCCTAAATATTTTTCTTAATACACATGATCGAGTATCATTCAATCCCTCAAGAATTCATACTTAGATCACTCTTATAATTACTTTGTACTCTAAGTTATTTCAAGCTTAATCGAGCGAAATAATCTCAATCGGTCATATAAACAAAAATACTCTTTCTTTCACTCCCATATCAATCATATCTGAATTAACTCGCTTTTCTAGGAATGTTCCATTAAGTCGAATCATCTCATAACTCTATGATACATTCTAAGATAGCCAATATTAATCCATCATGATATAGTCAGAAGTCACAAAGAGTAATAAAAATAATGAAATCTATATTTAGGATTTCTAGGACTCATGTAGCGAAGAAGCAGAGATCCATTATTTTACTTCCAAATAGTTTGACTAGCACATGCAATATGAAATGCATGCTATGGTAGAGCAACTCTTTTCTTGTTGAAGATAAAAGAGTGTGTATCTTGTTCTTAATCATAATATAGATAATAACACCATATGAGTCTTAGTATTGTCGCTCTTAAAGTACCAAACATGATACTTTTGTCTGCACATTCAATAGTGTCAGACAACAAGTTTCATACTTAACTTTCTCCAAAAAGACATATGAATGGTGGGGCAGTCATTCCTGTCGATTCTTATATACGAAGAATCTCATCTAGATCCTCATAAAGACGACCTTTTATTTAGTTATATGACTAACTCCCGCTATGTTTTACTCTTTCAAACTTTGGTTTCATCTCTACTCGCTCTATAGTGCTAAAGGCAATTACTTATATGAGAGAGTCAATATTAGTCTATCGACATACTTCATCGAATTGTGCTAACTAGCACATACTAAATGTTCATATAACTAAAACATTCGCGAACAAACAAATTAAGTAAATATGCTTTCAATTTCGTTACAAATAAAATAAGTGGTCTAGCAATATTCACAAATTAATTACTTCTTACATAAGTTCGAGGATCTCACTTGTCTAATAAATGCATCCCTAGCTATCAGTTTGGTAAATGGACTTTTACCATTTTACTCGTAAGAATATATTTCAAGACCACTTTCTTTGTGTGATCATGTCTCTAATATAGTAATATCCAATCTAGATATGTTTGGCCTTTTCAACAATATTTCAGATCCTTAACATAGGTTAATGCAGCCATATTGTCATAATAAATTATGATAGGTTCAGATGCTGACTTAAACAGTTTTAATATGTTATAAAAACTTTCTTAACCAAACCACCTCTTGTATAGCTGAGGAGCATGCTTTATATTCAGCTTCCACTTTTGACAAAGCTATACAAGATTGCTTCTTGCTACTCTATAAAATTAATAATAATTTAACAAGAATGCATATCCAGAAATTGATTTGCACTAATCAAGATTGTCTCCCCAATCAGCATCTGTATGACCAACTAAGCCTAAATCCTTTCTATGGTACCATAGAACATAGTCTGAAGTTCCTTTTAGATATGTCAATATCATCTTGATTGTCATCCAATAATTTGAACTTGGATTATATTGAAATATGCTCAATAGCCAATGGCATAGCATGTGTCTGAATGCATGCATATCATTGCATACATCATATTACTAACAGCACAGTAGTACAGTACTTTAGACATTTGTTCTTTTTCATCAGATGTTTTAGGATACGTATCAAGACTAAGGCTCATATTCCTTTCAACTAGGATATACATTGGCTTGCAATCATGCACATGGTAATACTTCAACATTTTCCAAATGTAAGTCTCTTGAGATAAACCCAAAAGCCTTTTAGAGAGATCCCTAAGGATCTCAACACCAAGCACATAGCTAGCCTCACCTATGTGTTTCATTTTGAAGTTCGATGATAACCATTTCTTAGTAATATCAATCAACTTCTTATCATTACTAGCTATCAATATGTCATTGACATATAAGGACAAAATTATGAAACCACTTTTGAACATTTAATATATACGCAATGGTCTTCCTCCATCATTGTAAAGCCGTTCTTTAATATGGCTTGATAAAATTTGAGGTTCTATTGTCTTAACACTTGCTTAAGAGTTTGAAAACTTTGCAGTCTTGTCCTTTAAGCTCAAAACCTAAAGGTTGATCCATATAGATCTCTTCATCTAGTTCTCAATTGAAAAAAACAGCTTTAACATCCATTTCTAAAATAACTTCCCTTTTTATAATATCCATTTGAGTCTTGGGCTGGATCAAGCCCACATGGGCGGCTCAGACTCATCAAAATCCAACATTTTCAAAATTAATAAGATTAATTAAACTTTTAAATTAAAAAATTAGAAACTGATGATTAGTATTAAAAAGTAATTTCAATGACAATTTATGCCCAAAAAAATTATAGACAAAAAAATGAAAAAATGTAGCAAGTATTCTTTAGGTTCGCTGATTACTTAAGCCATAGGATTAGAATTATCTTAAATTTAGTTAAGTTTATCCTTATTTGGTATAAATATTAAAATATTATAATTTTAGTGTTAACTAATCCAAATATGTAATCTCATATTTGGTATGACTATTTAAGCAATTGGATAAATTAGTAAAATAACTAAATTATTTAAATACCCCTTATTCTATATTTAAAATTTGTTGATCAGTCCCACGTACCAAATTGAGTTCGTATTTCCTTATTTATCATTTTCAACATGTATTTTCAATATTCTCTACACTAATTTTGGGTTTGGGTCTCAATCACTATTTTTATTTTAGGGTTTTTTTTTTCTAATTTTATTCTTTATGATACATATTGTTACAATTTTTTTTCCAAGTTATGAGATGGACTATAAATTCTCCTTTGCACAATTCAATTTATCTCAAATTTAGTTGATTCTAGGGCTTTTTTTTATTTTATTGTGCCTATTTTTAGGTGATATATGGATTTCTTTCTTTAGCATTTGATGGGTCCAATTGGTTCATTGTCTTGGAAATTGTTGAGGAACCTATAGATCGAAGTGTCTATTGTTTTTTATAATTCTAAACTTGTGAGGATAGGTAGTGTTGAATTTTTGTATTTTAGGTTTTGAAATAGAAGCAGAAATCATAATAAAACAAAAGCAGAAATGACAATTACTATAAAAAAAATTAAAATTAAAACTAACATTGGAAGTACGAAACTAGAGACCTAGTTCATTCACTCCTTTTTCTTGTCTTTGATTCTTAATTTTGCATGTAAATACACAAAAAGTGAATTTAGTTAAGGCTAGTTTAGGATTTTTAATTTTGTAAATGCAGAGATTAGTAATTCCACAAAAATATGATTAGTAAAGAAATGGATAAAGAAGAATTTAAACAAGAGAAAATTACCCTATATAATAGCTTTTAGAATAATATTACTTAAATAATACATACTTTCATTAAATCCAAAACTAACGCGTCATATAAACTTAATTGACACATTTGGCTCGCTCACTCTTTCCTCATTTTCCCGCTCCCTCAATCTCTTTCCACTATATCTCCTTATTTTTCGACTCTCTTATTCTCTCTCCTGATTTTCTATTTCCATTAACCTCTCTACCATTTTCTAGGTGCTATTGTTTTGTTTGGTAAGACATCTTTACCGGATACTAAATCTTTTGATGACAAAGTGTAGTACTCTACCATATAATTAATGAATATATCTCAACTATATAGAAATGTACTATAATGTTTAAAAAGGTAAAACATATATTTTCTTTTCTTTTAAAAAAATATTTTTGCACCATGGACATGATGACTTTTTAAAATATAGAGTAAATTTTGAATATGCATAAGGTTTATATATATATTTTTCACATTACAAAATAAAGGCCTTAACCTGGCCAGAGTTATACAAAAATTCATTTAAAATTTAAAATATTTACATTCCTACCCAAAGAAAAATAACAAAACGAAATAGCTGTATCACCAACCCCAATAGATTTGTCTTGGACTTTTCTCCTTGGGCTTCTTCTATTAGTCAGCAATTGATCCTCAATCTTCAATGTACGTGGGAAATCAACATCCACACGCTAAGCATAAAATGCTTAGTAGTACATAACAACATATAGTTTTAATTTTCATGTATGCATGAAAAATATATACATTTATGGATAATTATGTATGCATGAGCATATATATATTACCACATCCAATACACATGTTTCAACATCACACAATACCACACAATCTTTCATATATAGAATAACATGCTTTAACTCATATAAATTATTTCATAATGCTTTACTTTATACTTATCAAGTTGGAATGCTATTATTGTTTTGCCCTTATACTCGAAACCGGACTAAATTGGATACGGGCACTAAGGCTACTCCGAGCCACCCAGGAACTCCGCCTGAGAAAAATATCAATTTAATATTTCTGAGGGTGTCACTCCGGACATACCCTCCAATATATGAGTCTCATCTCTAAGATGGCCAATTCTAGGCTTAAGTGGTACCAAACTTCCTCAATGGCATACCATCTATCCTAGCTCTTATCCTAGTTAGAGTAATTGGGCCTTATCCTCTTAACAATTCACCATAGTAAAATAATTAATTTCACGAATATATAACACGAATATAACCTACATAATGTTGCTAATACTAGGAAGTTAAAAATTCAATTCAAGAACAACACACTACTTTGTTGTTTTTAGACTCACTCCATTGATATTTAAACATGTTATATCCTTAAAAGAATTTGTAG
>CATIWF010026439.1:0-23480 GCA_949630135.1 Balakata baccata
AGCTTTTTAATGGCATAAATAGAATATATATATATATATATATATATATATATTCTATTTATGCCATTAAAAAGCTAGATGATATAAGATTTTACGGTTCTCACATCCCAAAGCCAGTATATCTATATGTATATATTTGGGAAGGTTTAGTTGATCTAAAATACCACGTTCAGCTTCACTCAATTGAATTTCAACTATTAATAAGCTTGCTCATGATAGAAATTTATCTGAAAGATTTTGGCTGCATAAGTGGAAGTTATGTAGTTATTATGATTGGTGTGCTGTAGAGGTGTGTAGGTTATCCTTGGAACTACTTTGTGTCCATAAAATTTAGCATGGTTTATTTGGATAAGCAGTGGAAATTGTGTTAGTGGCTGTCAACATATGATGTATGTTGAGTTACCGTATATTGCATGGTTATAAGATATAAGTACTCCTTAGAATGGCTTGGAGCAATCCTGCTCCCTTCCTTGAGCTAGCTTTGGGAGTGAGTAGGCTTAGGGACCACTTATCTACATGATATCAAAACCGCCTGTAGCACAAAGAAATATATGCACTTTACAATGTTATAGAGGTGTTTACTTTTTTTTTTTCCCCTCTCTTTTTTCCTTTCCCTTTCTCTTTTCCTGCTCCCTTCTAATATTTCAACTTCAAGGTTAAAGCACTTACAGTGATGGCTCTTTTTGTAATCTCTTTGAGATTTCATGGCTTAATTAACGTAGTTACTTAACCAAGTTGTGCGTATTTTCTTCCCCTATAAAGAAGTTTCATAATTTTGGAATCAGTACTAATTTGAATAGTTTCCCATGACAGGTAGGAGTTGCTTATCTATTGGCTTTTGAAAGTGCAAATAACTTAACTATATCTCCTACAGAAAATATTGAATATGATCGGTAGGTCTGACTATTTGCTTTGAATTATGTTTTACATATGCATTTCTTAATTGTGACTTCAGCTTACGGAATGTTACTTGAAATTTGACACCCAGTTTAAAAATTCACCCACCACCCTGCTCTTTCTCTTCTAATAACCGTTGACAAAATTTAAAGAGAAAACCCAACCTGTAACATGAAATTAGCAAATTAGTGACCTAAGTAGAGAGCTTCTTAGCTGCTTCATAATGGCTTCTGCATTTAGTTATAATTAGAATGTGTTAGACATAAGGTCTTTCTCAATCTTCATATATGTGCTTCTTTGAGGTTTCAAGGTTCTCATGTTGTATAGGATGTTCAAAACTTGTAAACTTTCTGATAGTATTTTAAGCATTTTTGTCATTGCAAAAAAAAAAAAGACAGTGATATATACACAGTTCAAGAAATGTCTGTCACCCGGGACTTTTGTCACTAAGAACACTTTTTCTCGATTGTTTTTACTTTGTAATGTGGCTTGGCCTATTGGAAATTACCTTAGCATCTTTTAAGGAGCTGAACTTGCTAATTTTTTTATAGAAATTTAGTTGGTTTGAAATGGAAGGATTTTGGTGGCAAAGAAAGAAGCCAACAATCTCATAGCATAAGAACTCTGCTTTAATTAAATTCTTCTTGCCCTTTCATTAATCCAAATTGAATACAAACAGGATTAAAAAAATAGATTATATATCACTGCTAACAAGGCCTAGATAACCACTTAATAAATTTGAAGAAACCAGTTCCATTGTTTATTGCCACACATGGGACTTCAACACCAAAATAAATAAATAAACAGAAAATAGATAAATAGACAAGGTCTTCCCCGTGGTTGATTAAGATTGATAATGGACAGGGGGGTGGTTTTAATTTCTGTATGGGCTTATAAGCACTATCCAACTTGAATGGAAGGTACTTTGTTAGATTGTCCATGACAAGAATGAATAATAAAATTTCTTATTGACTTGAAAAATTGTGTAAATACCTCCCTATTTATAGATACGAGTAAAAATAGGACCTACCAATTACTAGCTTTAATTCCAAATATACACTTGCCTATTTTATAGCATTGACTAAACCTAACTCTTCATAAATGTGATACCCCCAAGGATTTTGGCCACGTCATGGCAGAAAGTCCAGTTTCCAACACTCCTTCTCAAGTTGGATTGAGTAAGTCTTCCATGGCCAGCTTACTGATTAATTAGTCAAACTATGCAACCTGATCTGTAATGAGTATTCAGTTCAATCACATCTCTCTCTTTTCTTTAACAGAGTGCTTGTCAACTTCCACATCTCACCCTTTTCTTTGACAGAATGCTTGTCAACTTCCACATGCTTAGTTCTGTCATGAATAAGATTATTATTAGCAATTGCAATTACTATTTTGTTGTCACTGTACACTTCCATTGGTACTATACTTGGAAGTTTTACATCTTCCAATAATCTTTTGATCCACAAAGCATCACAAACTCTGTAACTGATTTAAACTTAGCTTTAGCACTACTCCTAGTCACTACATTCGTTTTTTTTTTTCACTCTGCCAATCAATTGTATTTCCTCTGGCGAGGGCACAATGGCTTGAAGTAGATATTTTATCGGTAGTTCCACCCAATCCACATTTGTTTAAGCTTCTACTTGAAAGTACCCTTCATTTCTTTTTTTCTTTTCATGATATACCTTCACCAAGGGTTCATTTTAAATACCTTGACATCTTGTATGCTGCTTCAAAGTTTTTCTATCCTAGTGAATGCATGAATTGGCTTACTCTGTTTATTGGGGTGAATTACACCGACGGTACCTCAACTATGTAAATTGTAATAACCCATTACCTCAAATATTATTTATAACATAAAATTACCTCAACTTTTATTTTATAACTAAAATAATCTTTGAAATATTGAATCGTTACAATTTACATAGTTGGGATATTGTCGGTCAAATTTACCCCTGTTTATTGCAAATGCTATGTCTGAGTGTGTGTGCGCGCGCCTTGAATTGCAGGCTGATCGAAAATGAGTATTTTGGTTTGAGAAATGGCATACTGGATCAATCGGCAATACTACTCTCAAGCGAGGGCAGCCTGACATGCATGAACTGCAAGGTATTAATTGGATGCTTGTGCATTTAATACTATCTCAAATATATATATATATATATATGATATTTTCTTGGTTGGTCAGATGGGTTTGTAATCACATATCACATACTTTCATGGCTGCTTACTGCTTTCACAATACTTTTCTTAGTCAGCGCTGCTCTAAGTTGAATGATGTCCAATTTAACATATTCCAGTATAAATGTATAACCCGTGGATTTGTGCTGTAGCATAAAGGGCTAACATCAACCTCTTAGGTTATTTACTCTTTGGTTTTTTTGTTATATAACATGTGGCATGTTAGCGATGTGCTAATTTAATAGGATAGTACATAGAAAGGGAAAAAGAGTTCTTTATTTCCTTTAAAAGTGTAGGAGGAGAAGTCACATCACATGTTTAAGCTGTCATTTGCAACAAGCAAATAAAACTAATATTTATTCATTTTTCTTATCCTAAATACTATCAATTGGTTCTTTTTGTACCAAAACTACATTTTCTTAATAAACAATTAAAGGACTAAATTTTGGTTTCACTATTTTTGTCCGTTCTTAATAACCAATTAAAGGACTAAAAGTGTAGCAGGAGAAGTCACATCACATGTTCTTTTTAGCAGTTGAAGCATTTAGGTAAATGCTATGTTAATTGCTTGCATTTTTATGTCCAGTATAGTAATGAATTTGGCTGTTTAGCCCTTGCTTTCAGATGATATGTTGCTTTTATGGCGACCCTGAGTTATTATAGATTTAGTTTTGCTACTTATTGCATTATTTATTATATTAAACTTTTTTTTTATTAAAAGGCACACTACAAGCTGCTTTTCTGATAAAAATTTAGTGTTTTTCTTTATGGTGTTTCGTCTTCTTGTTTGTAATTTGCAGACTAAGGAACACAAGCTTATACATCCATCTAAGATGCTGAAATCTTACAAAATATTAGTAGCATTCTCAGGCCTTAGGAAAGCTTTAACAAGCAGCCCTGGATACAATCGTCGGGTTGCAGAGTGTCAAAAAGCTGCAAGATTTCTGCTCGAGTAATTTTTCTTCTCTCAATAAGAATTGATTGGCCAATGGATCTTTCTACTACTTTCTCTGAATTGACTCTGATTAACATGCTTGGGTTATATTCTTTTGAACATTGTGAATCTTTATTGTCATGATTTAATATGGGTTATAACCTGTGCCTGGTTTTAGAGGAGCCCCTGATGTGGCTACACGCATGTAACTCTCTAACATGGGCATTAGTTTGAAATAGCGTATCCCAAGTGTGATATGTCAATTTACTCAGCAACTTAATTCTGGTTAGGTACTAAATGAAGGAATCTCAGTTGCAGGTACTCAGGGAATAAATTTAGATAGGAAAAATGTGATTTACTTATTGATATATTTTATGTTGGGACATTTTGTAAATAAGCGAAATGTGCTCTTTTAATTTTCTTCCTTGGCCCACACACATAAACACTAATAAGAGGAGTTTACCCATTTTACTAACTCCTCAAATACATAGTTTATCCTTTCCTTTCCAAACATCCACTGCATTATTAAAATGTTAATTTATTCTACAACGGGCCTACGAGTTTTAAAAACATGTCAGCATAAGCTATTGATTTGCATAGATGTCAGATGAAATAAATCATTCAACTTCAAAAAGTTCTTTGCTCCAATAAGTGCTGTGTTGAGGGAACAATAGCATTGTTTTTTATTCTATTTTGTCATTGGTTCCTCATGCCAAAAATGGCAATGACAAGGTAAGTGTGAGGTGTATTGAAATTGAATGTTGAGAGCATTTAGTAACATATATCTAAATTCATTACTAACATCTCCATTTGTGGTACCTAGGTCTTTCAGCAACTGAGTTTTCCTGTCCTGTAGTTATTTTCTGTCAATTCATAATGCATATCTCAGTTCCCTGCTAACTTGGCTGGATAAAGGATATGTTTTTTATGTCTGAGATTTTCTGTTGGTCATAAACCTTAATAATTAGAAGAAAGTTATTGCTACTATGAAACCATTCCAATTATTTGATTGGTAAAACCAAAAATATTTAGTTCATGGTCTTTTTAAGGGTCTACTAATCGTATTCAACCCGTTTGCATATTTCACTTAACAGGACAAATATGAATAGTATGATTCATTCAATTCTGGTTGACATGCAATCCCTTTGGTCATAATCATCATAGATTTTTCTTGGCTGTTTTCTCACATACAACTCGTTGGATAATCAAATATTGTAAAGCATGGTTAGCACATATGCTAATAAATTAATTGTTCCCCGAAATGTGTAGAATTAAGTTTCTTTGGAAAAGTATGGAACTTCTAATCACATATTTTATATTGTTCAACCATCTGATCCGCAGAGCTTCTGGAAATGAAAATTTGGAGCCTGTCCTCTGCAATGGCAAGTATCTCAACTTTCATTTGCATCTTAATCTCATTTCTCTGCATTTACATCCATTATAACTTTGTTTTGTGCTTCTCTCGCTCTAACTCTTTTGATGCTTTAACAGTTGATCCAGATGCATATGAAAAATACAAGGTAATTGAATTACCTCTCTCTTTGTTGCCTGTTATTTTCGAAAGTAGAACTCATGATATTTGTTGATTTGTGCATAAAACATGTCTCTAATATGTCAGTAGATAGGTTTTTCATGCATGAACATATCAGCATAAAAACATAAAATGGTTATTTACATTTTCATGTTTTTCCTTTTAATTTTTTTATACATAATCAAAAACTTGCTTCAAGTTTGTATTATAGTGATAGATTGTAAAATAAGTTTTATTTGTGGTAATACCAGTAGAGATCCTATATCAAAGCCCCAAGTAGCAAATTGTTGGAGCAAGAAATGGCAAAAGAAAAATGTGGAAAGTTTTCGAGATTGTGCCCTTCAGAGTTCATAGGCAGATGCATACACACAACATCAAACATCTACATAAGGCATTAGAACCGACCAATAAGAATTTACTGGATAGCATTTAAATCAGCAAATCAACTTATACCTCATTTTCATGCTGTTCTATGCTTTGCTTCTTTCAATTAAAGTCCCCCAAAGAATTTGAATTAGGTTAGATTTAGTCAAATCATTAACATTGTTCATCAAATTACTTGTAGTATAAATATTGTTTCACCTGATAGTGGGCACATGGTGTGTCATATTGATGGTTTGTTGATGCATCTAAAATAGCATGCACAGCTTAGCTTAAGTAAACAATTGCGATTGTGTTTACTTCAAGAACATTTTTTCTGTCTACTATACCAGCACAGTCAGAATTTTGAAGGTTAGGAGAATCATTATAAAGCATCCATAGCTATTCCATTTTTCCATGAGTAAAGGAAGAACAATCATCTTGTCACAAATAGAGGTTTTAGTTTTCCTTTTTTTCCCCCTCACCTTCATGAGCAAGAAAATTTTTTCATGGCATTGTTGATAACTTGATAGTGGGGAACAGAATTCCTTATCAAATCTTTTTGATATCTTCAAGTGCATTCTGATTTATTTTCCTTTTTAATTTTTTTTCTGCTGGATATCTCTGCTTATTTATTCTATTATAGCTTATCTTACTTCAATAAGAATTTCATGCTAATGCAAAGTTAAAACTAGGTTCTGAACTTATATTAATGAAGTACAATCACATTTTCTTTCTTAAGAATTTGTTTCTACTCTATATTTCTTTGGCTCTGCAGCACAATCTGGAACCCATTTTAGCCAGAAGAGCAGAACATTATTTCTCAGAAAATGCACGGGTTATTAAAGGTATTGCACAAGTAACACGCTTTGATAAATACTACAGTAAACTTGTACTTCTTTTCAGAACATGTATATATATATATGTATCGGCTTATGGGTTTATCATATAATGATTCTTTCAGGACTTGAAGCTTGGGCTTCTGGTAACATAGAAGAATTTGGCAAGCTAATTTCAGCCTCTGGTTTGAGTTCTATTCAAAACTATGAATGCGGTATAAAACTAATAGCTTTTGGTTCTATTAATTTTCTACTGTCTATCGTCCTGTTTAAATCGCATTTTGCTGGTGATTTGATTTTAAATAAAAAGGTTAATAGCAGTGCTGCTTGTTTAGGCTGGAGTTGCTTTTTTCATTGTTTCATGATTTAAAATTAAAGATGGCTTATGTTCCTGATGTGTCACAATGATCCTGTCCAAAAATTGGTATTTTTTAATTATTTTTTCGTGGACTCTGAATTCCCGTTGGCCTGACGAATGAAGGTTGTGAGCCGCTGATACAACTGTACGAGATTCTTCAGAGAGCTCCTGGGATATATGGGGCGCGGTTTAGTGGTGCTGGATTCAGAGGATGTTGTGTGGCATTTGTAGATGCAAATTTAGCAGAAAAGGCTGCTTGTTTTGTGAGGGAAGAGTATGTCAAGGCTCAGCCTAAGTTGGCTACCCAAATGAACTCAGACTCTGCAGTAGTGATATGTGAAGCTGATGGCTCTGCTCATGTAGTCTTGACCTGACTCCACTATTCATCTTCTGCTTATTACATTCATTTTTTGAGAATCATCTGCTTATTCATTTAAAATCATCATTTCCTAATTGTGTTGATTGTAACGAATACAAAGATGATGAAAAAATAGAGACAATTACAAGAACAGTGGAAAAACATCAAGTGACCGAATAGCAAAAATAATTTTTTTAATGCCCATAATTTATTTTTCAAATTTTTTTAATTATTGAATTAAGAGGGGAAAATAGAATAAGCTACTGATTCTGCCTTTCAATGTTTGTTTACTGCTACTTCTCATTTATACCAAGAAGAGAGTTAAATTTCTTTAAAAGTGAAGCATAATTTTCACTATCATTTTGTTTTAAAAGAAAATTCAGTTAAAATGGAAAAAATGTCAGAACAAAACCACAAAGTTTATGTATATGCATTTTACTCGGGTGTAAGGGATGATAAATTGCTTCCAACCTCTAATGGAATATTAAGGCCAGCAAGAGCCTGTTGCTGAAACACATGGGCGTAACATGGAGAATGTAGCACGAGTGCGCTGATGAACACGGGCATGACATGAAATGTGCAGCACGTGCTCGCTGATGGCGCACGGGAGAGAGAATGCAAAACTATTTATTCAGTATAGTAGTGCAGAAGTGTTTAGTACATCAGTTCATTAGCGTAGCTTAGTTTTAATTGGTACAGTAAGCATAAACGGTTATTCTGTTACTTTGTTCGCTGACTTGTTACACTCTCATTGGTTGTTAGGTTGTATATAAACTTATAGCGGTTACTGAATGAAGATCATATCATTCATTCCATTTTCCCGAGCTCTCTATTCTTTCTCTCTTTGGCAGAGTATGTTAGTCAAATTTGCTTTGCTGATCTAATTTGTTCATGGTATCAGAGCATGTTTTAGAAATCTTTTTTGTTGCGTATTGTGATTGTAAGTGTTTGATTTCTTTCTTTTCATGTGATAGAAGATATTCAATGTTTTTCTTTTGAGAATTGCATATGATCGTGAATATGGAGTATTATAGTGGAGATTAATTATTTCTTTACAATTCTGGTCATCCATGCACATGCTTGGTTACTAATCCTCTAAATGGACATAATTACTTGTCATGGAGTAGGGTTTGTTGATGGAAGTTAAGCAAAACCACCAGCTGGAGCTCCAGATCTTTTGCAATGGCATCGAGTGAATTGCATGATCATTTCTTGTTTATTGATACAGCCAAGGGAGCTTTGGCTAGAATTGGAGCAATGATATGGGAAGAGTAATAGACCATTACTTTTCCACATCAAGAAGGATATTAGTTTTGTAACTCAGAAGGATCTGTCCATAGGTCTTTACTTGAATAAGCTCAAGAAGTTGTGGGACGAGCTTAATTGTTTACGGCCAATACTAAAGTGTACATGTTGGAGATGTATTTGTAGCATTGACAGGGCCATTGAGGATATGAACTCTAATGGAAGATCAATCAAATTTTTAACTGGTCTCAATGATATATAGGACATGGTTCGAAACCAAATATTAGTCATGGATCATTTGCCAATAGTAAACATGGCATATGCAATGCTCATGGATGTGTAGAACCAGAAGGAAATAAACATGCAGACTGAATACTAAGAGAATAGTGCCTTATTGGCCACAAAGAATTATGCACAGAAAGGGGAAGAAACTTTTAGAAAGAAGAAGGGTATAAGAAAGACAAGGGTAACATATAATGACTTTTGCTATAACACCCTCTCAAACAGCAGCCTAAACTTTACTATACAGGAGAATGCTATCCATCAATATCCAATTAAACTTATTAAATTATGTTCGAGTTAAAACTTTTTCTATCATATATATTAAACAAGTATATTGTATCATTATATTGATTCAATCCATAAAATAAAATAAAATAACCAATACTCACCCACTTATTACATCTTTTTAAAATCCAATAATCAAAATAAATAAAACAACAGTTATATTGATGTCTCTAATCTACCCATATATGAATGAAAAGTAAAATAAAATATACATGAAATTAACTAACTCTACTCTAGTATGGCTCTAACAATGGGATTTTTCTTCGGTCAACTCATACGGCTCCAAACTTACGTGCAAAAAAAACCTACATATTAAACTATTAAAAGCTTAGTAATATATATCATCGTAAATATTCTAGCATGCAATCTTACAGTTCATGGCATTCAACTTATCATCATATAATACAATCACATACTTCATATAATCATGTCAATCCATTCTAAAGATGAGGAAAAAGAAGCATACCTGGTAGTGGAAGCTTAATTCTTATAACATTTTAACCTTGTAAGATTTCATAATCTACTATCTTTATAATCATTTTTCCAACCGCTCGACATATAGACTATCTAGATATAGGTGGTGAATAGAAGTGCTATCAAAGCCCAAGCCAACTATTCACCCTATTGTCATTGATTGCTAGTCAAGAATGCTCCCAAAGCCTAAGTCCCTTAACTGTATATAAATGTTGTGGAATTTAATACCCTCTTTTCATTTATTAATAAAAACTATCTCAGAAATCAAAACAAAAATACTATAAAATTAAAATAAAAAATAAAAATAAAATGTGTAATAAAGTAGAATAATATGTATTTATTAATTTTTTTATCTTTTTTTTGTAATTTTGAATTGATCGAATATTTAGATAAGAGCTTAGAAGAAAATGACGGTTATATTTGTTTTTAAAAATAAGAAAAGTTGAAAATGGCAAAATATTATTTGGTTTTCTAAAAAAGAGAAAAATGATATTTTTTCTTTATTATGGAGAATAAAAAAGTTTTATATTTATATTAAATGAGTGATTATAGTGTTATAATTTGTTTGATATGCCAAGTTTCTTTTCTTTTTTAATTAGAAATATTTTAAATTATTTGACTTTATGTTCTTTTGTTTTAGTAAAAATATATTCTATAAATAAACTTGTGTTTATTGATTAGTCAAACTTAATTAATTAAATAAAATATTTAATATATTAAACTAGTGAAGGCAAGTACAAATTTTAGTAAGTGGCAATAAATTTGATTGGTTAACGAGAGCAAGTGTTTATTGCCTCTTGAATGAATCCACCCTACTTTGAAGAGCATATAAACCCAACAAATAGGACATAAGTAAATTTGTGTTATCAGTTCCGCAACGTATTAAAATGTGACAATCTAGATTCATTATTGAACTTGAAGCACTGGCTAATGTGAGAAAATCTAAACAAGAAGCAGAGGAAGCAATTTCCTGGACCTACCAATAGCCACTTAGTGCGAGGTTTGGTTACCTGAGGGAGGCACAATTAGATGACACTCGTTATTCTTTATTGATGTGGCGAGCAATTCTGAAGTATTGAATAAATTTCAGTAAATGTCTGCTAATTGTGGATACATATTTGGTAGGTATGGAGTGAATCTTGGCTAGATTTTTATTTCTTTAGTAAATTTTTAGTAAACTTTTGGTAGATATAAAATAAATTTCTGATAAATATTTAGTATATTTTAAGTAAATTTTCATCTTGATAGATATAAATTAACCTCGGATAAATTTTTAATAAATTTTGATGGATATCATATAGTATATCTCGGATATACTTTTATTATACTTGGCTAGTACGGATATATTTAAAATTTTAAAAGTTGATTTTCATTCTTTTAAAAAAAAGTGTTAAGTGACGGTATTTTTGTAACAGTCGATTTTTGGAACTCGTGAAAATTTTCCCAAATTGAAGTGATCTAAGCAGGAAGCACTTTACAGGGAGAAGTAGTGCAAGAAGAAACCATAAATGTCTAATACAGATTCAGAATTTGAGGAAGGAGAGGAGGAGATGATTGTAATTGGTTCGTATGGAGGAAAGGTGAAGCTATTGAAAGATGGCGAAGATTCTGCTGCGGAGGAGATTATGCTGCTTTGGGGAATTCAACAGCCTACTCTTTCCCAACCCAATACTTTCGTCTCTCAATCCTCTCTCCATCTTCACCTCGACGCTTGCGGCCACTTCCTCTCCATTCTCCAGTCCCCTTCTTCTTTGGTACTTCTTTCTTCTACTTTCAGTTCTGCGATTTCATTTCAATTCTGACTTATATTTTATTGGTTATCCCCCAAATTGTTTTCTTTCATTTTAGGAGGAATTATTAGCTGTATACGTATTTATTTAGTTTGTCATTCTTTCTTTGCTAATTTTTCTTCAATGGTTCATAAAAAAAATGCTACCTATGGTTAGTAGTAAGTTCTATATTGGGTGTAGAAAATAATGAACTGGTGATCGGTGGGTAAAATGAATTTTTTATACCAAAACTTTGTCATTTATATCATAATGGTACCAAATTTTTGTTTTGTATCAATTTAGTACTACATTTTGCAATTTTGTTCTTTATTTTGTATCAATTTACTATCATATTTTTACAATTTTGTTTTAGATGAAAGTATCTACAATATTTACAGACACGGGATATACACGTATCGTATCACGTTACATGCCATTTCAAATAAAAAAATATGAGTCGGTAATATGTGATATTATTATATGAAGTGTGTGATATAATACATGTATTTTCGGTATCTATGTCAAACAAATTCTATTATAAATATTGTAAGTACTTTTATTTGAAATAAAATTATAAAGATGCGATACTAAATTGATACAAAACAAAGATTTGGTATTATTCTGAAACAAAATTATAAAGATATGGTACTAAATTGATACAGAACAAAAATTTGGTACAATTTTGATACAAGTACCAAAGTTTTGGTACAAAAAATTCGTTTTACCCAGTGATCGTACATTGACGGCCAGGAAGTATAGGCTGAAATTTTTGATTAAATGCCGAGATTTTATTTTGTTGGACATAAGATTAGCTAAAAATATCATCTTTATGGAAGTTCAGACTTTGGAAACCCTTCAGAACATAAATTGGATCCAGCCTTTCATGACTGTGAAATATTTGCTTTCTTGCGAATAGGCAGTTTTTAGTTATATATTGAGAGTATTAATAGACTGAGAATACTGGGAGCATTTCAAGAGTCCCTTGTAACACCACTGACTTGGAGCAATTTGCATCAAATTTTCAATATCAATTTAGAGGCAATAGCTCTTTCTACTTTAAGTTTTACTTTATTAGAACTAGAAAAAGATAACCAGAATCCATCTGAGTGCTAGTATGGCTTCTTGTGTATTATTTAACCACTCACTTTTCCATCTAAAGCTTGGTTAAAATCATATGGAGTTATGAGTTAAACATGTTATCATCTGTCATTTCTTTATCTTATTTCATTTTTATGTGTCTAAACATTTGAATTTTTCTTCATTTTGTTGTAGTTATGGCTATTGTCGAACTCTATGGTTTAATTCTTACTTTTGTAGGGCACGCCTGGAGTAACTGGTTCAGTGATGTGGGATAGTGGGGTTGTATTGGGTAAGTTCTTGGAGCATGCTGTGGACTCCAAGATGCTTATGCTGCAAGGCAAGAAGGTCATTGAGTTGGGTGCTGGCTGTGGATTGGTAGGGTAAATATAAGTCTCAATGTCTCACTTTTTCTTGTTCAATTATAAATTACATAATTCTTTGTATTTCACAGCAGTCATTTATTAGCAGTTCTTGAGGTAGTTGACAAGGGCTGAAATATATATGGTAAAAAATTGTTTGTTAGGCTCTCGCCACTGAGGTCATTTGGCCTGATTTTATGTAAATAAACTAATTAAATCTCTTTGGCTAAATTAAACAGAGATTATTAACATGAATGATATAAATTTATTGTCAATTCTTGTGTTCAAATCCAATTTGAGCTAGGTGGGAAATAAGATAAAGTTCCTTTTTCTCGCTCAAACATGTCGATTCATATTTCGGTTGCCAGCTGCATTGCAGCTCTATTAGGTGCTCAAGTTACACTCACTGATCTGCCTGATAGACTGAGGCTACTGAAAAAGAACATTGAATGCAATCTGAGACATGGAGATGTACGAGGCTCTGCAGTTGTGAAAGAACTCATATGGGGAGATGAGCCTGACCAGGACTTGATTGAACCTTTTCCAGATTATAGTAAGCATGCATTTTTTGTCTGTACATCACAAGCAACTTCTACAAGTATGTAAATGCATGGTGCTGATTTTCCACATTATTGATGGTGATCATAATGTTTGTAAGATAAGAAATTGTTATCTCGTGCTGATTGCATTGGTGGGTTGTATTTTCGATGGGGCTTATATGGCATTTACACTTCTCTATTAGTTGGCTTTACCAATTGATCATACTATTTTAATTATACTGTTGCCTTTATTTAGAAAGGGTTCAGCACTTGCAACCTTTGTCCAATTTTAACTAATAAAAGATTAACTTGAAAGGGTAATATTTTTAGACCATAGAAGGTCTGTAAGAGGGACAGACATTATTGTGACCTCTATAAGTTGTCATATTACAGCTGGAATGGTCAGGAACATATAACCTAGTTTCAACTTCTGTTTTGCATTCTATAGATTATATAATCAAACTGTGATAGTTGCAACCATTGCTTTGGTATTTATTTTCTATTGGAACTGATTCACACAGCAAGGAACTTGAGAAAAATCAAATAGCTATTGATTGGCATTCTAGCATAAACTATAAAGGGTTGTAATTGCTCACTCTGGTGGAACAAAAGTCAGATCTATTTAGGATTCATTATATGTCCCGGAAGACACCATTTTCTTTTTAGGAATCCACTTAAGAAGATTAGGTATAGTACGATTAAGTTCTTGTAGGTCTAATTAGAGACCATAAAAATATAAATACTTGTCTTGCTTCTTGATTAATTTTGAGTCAATTAGTAAATTTCCATTAATTGTTGCTTTTTGAATTGCGCATTACAATTCTCTTCCTATAGCCTTTATCTTTTTCTATATTCTATCATAAACAAGTCCTTTCTTCTTTGCGAGTGTTCACTGAATATTCTGTCATATCGTCGCAATCCTATAAACCTAAATATATGAACCTTGCAATCTATCCTACTGAGGCCGCTACTAGAGCCTATAGATCTTAGGAGCTTAGTCAAGGAATGAAATTCAAATGGTGTGCATGGTTTAATTGCATGCTATGTGCTTGCTCATACTTGTTCTTTGAAGATGGTTCATTTTTGTTTACTTCACTCAACGGCCAAGTAGCTAATTTTTCCTGCTTTTGTAGTTGTAGGGTCAGATGTGATTTATAGTGAAGGATCTGCGATGGATTTATTGGACACTTTGATGCAGCTATGTGGAACTCAAACAACAATATTTTTATCTGGAGAATTGCGCAACGGTGAGAAACTCAAAATATTTGTCCCATTGTTCATACTGATTTCTAGTTTGTTATGCTCTTGCTGGGGTGGAGTACAGTCCTTGGATACTTAGGCTGTAAAGATAATTTTTTGTAAAGTTGATCAATTCGTTGGAGACTCATGTCATGCTGGCTCATAATTCTGAATGTTTGTTGTTCAGATGCTGTACTTGAATACTTCTTAGAAGGTGCAATGAAGAATTTTCTGGTTGGTCGTGTGGAGCAAACACAATGGCATCCAGATTACTGTAGCAGCCGAATAGTGTTGTATGTTCTGATAAAGAAGTAAATTCAGGTTGTGAAGTTCATACATGGAAGTCTTGCTAATATATGAGCAAAAAGCAATATTAAGCCCGTGTACTGTAATTTATTTTTATTTCATTTTATTTTCGCTATTGAGCCCTTGCACTTCTATTTTGTTCTATTGAGCCTCTATAAGTTGATTTTATTATGATTTTTTTCACGATTGCTTTGTGCAAGAAGGGAATTAATAAGAAGTAAAATCAAAGTGCAGGGGATTTCATAGGAAGAATGATTAAGTAGTAAAATCTTAGCACAGGACTTTAATAGAATAAAATAAAAAGAAATAGGTTCAAAAGCCAAAAAAAAAAAAAAAGCAAAATATGGGGGCTTAATATTGCCTGTTATTGCAAAAAAAAAAAATAATAATTATATTAAAATTAAATTGTATTTTCTATTTTTTTTATTTAAATATACAAATTTTTATAACTTTATTAATTTATAAGTTCCGGTAAAACTCTGCTGACATGATATAAAATTCCGACGAAATTAAAAAGATTGTACAGACTAGAAAGTTGAGTTATTTTAAAAACTTTAAGATATCATTTTTATTTTTTCTAAAATTTTAAAACTTAAATCTTTTTAGTGAAATTCTACTTACAGTTAAATTTTTATTTCTTCTTACTTTGCTAACTAAACAATTTATAAGCACGATAACTATATATATTATTTTTTAAATTTTAAGAGAGATTTAGGTTTTAAAATTTTATAAAAGACAAAAATGATAGTGTTTTAAAATTTATAAAATGACTCAGCTTCCTAGTTAGTACAACTATTTTAATATAGCTACAATTTTATGTCATGTCAGTAGAGTTTCGTCTGAAATTTATAAATTGATAAAATTTTAAAAGTTTGTATATTTAAATGAAAAAAATAAAAAGTACAATTTAATTTTAACAATCTTAAAAGTTCAATTTATTTTTAGCAATTATCTATGATTTTTGTAACAAAAGTAGTACCTGTTTAAATCTTAATGGATAATTTCATTAAAGTTTTGGAACGGATTTGGTTAGTGTATAGGTAAATGTTATCGGGTACCTGCTATTCGATTATATATATAACTTATTCTATTGAAATTTAATAAATGTAATGGTATAAGTATAATTAATTATTTTTTATGTGTTTCTAAAGATTGATGAATTACAAATGTAACGGTACTTTGAGAGTAAAATATAATTTTTTTATCATAATGAATAATATATAATTTTATTGTTTCCGTATTATTTTTGAATAATTTGACTAATTATTTTAATTTCAATGGATTGAATTAAATTTTATATTTTATTTTATTTATTTTATTTGATTTTCCAGTAATTTATAATAGATTGTTTTTATATATTAAAAATATTAATTATTTAATTAGTTTGAATTTTATTTTAGTTTAAAATTTTGAATAATAAAAGAGTAATTAAATGAGTTTGGGTATTAAATGGATAATGTAATTGGATTTGAGTCAGGTATGGATATTAACATTCAATTTTTTAAACGGGTTTAGGACGGATTTGAGCAATGATATATATAATTGGATTTAGATAAAATAATTTTTGCGGGTACCTTACCCGTTATCATCCCTAGACAAAAGTATTGGTAACAACAACATATTAGCTCTCTTGTAATTGCTGGATGCTTTTATAACAGGAAAAGTACTAGTTGTTAGATTAACTAATGTTCAATTTAATTTTTAAGTTAGATTAAATATAGTATGTCTAATAATCAAATCATAACATTTTTATTCACAATTCAATTATTGGTGACCAATCAATCATCAAACTAAAAATTAATAGAGCGCAATTGAATTGAAATGGAAAATAATAATTCATTCAATATAGATAAATGGAGTTCATACAAAATTGAAGTTGTTAATCAAGCACCCAAAAAGAATTTAGCTTAATATGAATTCTAAACAAATCATTATAATAATCATTGTCAAACTAAAATTATATAGTAGAAATAAAAAAAAAAAAAGATTATGATACTCCCTCAATCAACAAAATCTAGAAATTTGGGAAGGTGGTCTCTAATCTCTTAAGCCCATATCCACTCAACCTTCAAGAGCCAAAATAACCTCCCACTATCACCAAGTCTATTGGAAAATCAAGTTTGCACGCCAACGAGTCTCTTGTATGTGCAAAACATCCAAGAAAAAAAAAGGAAGATTGAAATTTTCTAAAAGTGGTTAACCCTAATACTAAAGAAAAAGATGAAAATAGTTTTTAGAGCATTAAGCTAAGTTTAACTCCTAAATATATTAATTCTCTTATAAAAGAATAAAAATCCCCAAAATAAAAGTGAATTTCCAGTTTGAACAACTTTGGCACGATTTTGCATTATTTGGAGGCATCGTGCACATGAAGCGCATCACGAGGTCGTGAAAAATACTTATTTCTCTCCTGCTCAAGCATCACATGCTCGTGCTGGTCATCACACAGGCGACAATGGCTTGTTGTCTTCTCCTTGTCACAAGCTCAAGTTGTTTATCACTTGCACACGATGGTCTTCTTTTTCAACAATCAACTTCTTCATCTTCAAATAGCCCCAATGGTCTATTTTGCCAATTGAATATCTCTGCAACTCAATTCAACATTCAATACACGCTCCTCATGTTTCTTTCCACTACTCAAAATCTAAAAATATTAAAACATAATTAAGTACCATATCAAACTAAAAATTGCATGAAATAATAAATCTAAACAACTAAAAATACCTATAAAGCTATAATAAAAATAGACACATCAATAACGAGAATGGCATGAGTAGACTTGAACAAGAATTGTTTGAGGTGAAGGACTAGTAAGAGAAGTGGGCATAGGTAGAAGAATATTTTGCATTTTTCGGAATTTGGCAAAAGAAATAAGCTAAATTGCAAAAAAAAAAAAAAGAAAAATTTGATCTTTTAGGGTTGTATAAAAAAATAATATGTACTTTTCATATTTTCTATTAAATGAATGACCTTTTGATATTTTATTAATTTAGATATTTTATCTAATTTGGTAAAAAAATTGTTAACGTGTCTAAACTTTCTAACAAATAAGCTACTCAATCAATGTCGTTACTATTGAAAATTTAATATTATTTTGCCTGTGAGCAAATAAAATACATATAAAGTATTGATAAGTCAATTACTTAGTTAGCAAAAAAATATTCTTATCAAAAAGTTTAGATAAGTTACAATTTATCTACCAAATTGAGTGAAATTTCTAAATTGACAAAATATTAAAATGTTGTTCATTTAATTGAAAAAATATATTATTTTTGATACAAACGTAAAAGTTTAGTTAGCCAAAAAAATATGGAGATGTTTCAAATTCGCTGACATAAAATATTCTCTTATGAAAAGTTTAGAACTCTTTTAGACATATTAGTAAAGACTTGAGTTGATTTGGATGACTAAAACAAAGAATGAAGAAAATTAATGGATGTTGTAGAAGTAAAGGCAGCTGATAGAGTCAATGAAAATCCTTGTCACTCACGCCCTGTTCAAATTTTCTTTCCCATTTCATGATTTTGCACAACAATAGAGTCAACTATAAAGGTTACATTATTTTGCTAGTGGAAACTAAATTATATGAGCATTCAAGATCAAACAACAATTTTTAAGGGAAAATGAAGTTGTGCTTCCTCTATCCTTCATTATCTGTGAACCATTAGCATAATCTGGAGAAGAGTTTGAGGGATAGGTAAGACTAGAATCAAATATTCTCTTTACTAAAAATATGTATTGACCTAAGTTGGTACACTTCTACATGAGAGAAGAAAAAAAGGAAAATATGAGAGATTAAAGAGGGATAAATCTTAGTTTGGTTTGGTTTGGAAAACTATTTACATGTTTGGTGTAGTTTTGAAAAGAATTCTCAATTTGGTATAATATGAAAAATATTTCTTATTTTAGGGTTGAGTGCGCTAGTTTGTATGGCGCATTGGTTAATGCACCACCCTAAGTGGCGCGCTGTTTTTTTTCATTCTTATTTTTTTCTATATTGTTATTTTTTTTTCTATTCATGATAATTATTATTTTTATATTGTAGCATTTAAAAATTAAAAATTATTATTTTTTATTAATAATTAATTTTGTAGAAAAAAAGTTATAGTTAGGATAATTAAATTGTTAATTATGTAAAAGTTAATATTGCCCAACAATTACAAAGAAGGGGGGATGAATTGGAGGGAAGTTAAAAAAAATTTCACTCACAAGGTAGTAGAAAAAGTTAGAAAAGATTGAAACACAAATTTTATAGAGGTTCGGGTGTTAATTAACCATACTCCTCTCCTCAATTTAGATTAGGTATTCACTAATCTAATTACTTATATTACAATTTTGGAGTTTTAATAAACTCACTCCCAACTAGGTATTTTATCAAGGCTAATACTCAATACAATTTTTTCTTGTATTTTTGTGGCTCACACAACAACCAATGCCTTGTAATTTGGCTCACATTATCCAATTACAAGACAACCTAAGTGTTTTAAGATTAATACTTGAACCCTTACACAAAACAATTAATAAAAAGATTGAAAAAATAAATTGCAATAGTTTTGGTACTTGTTAAGTTGTTGGATCTCCTTAAATGACCTTTTAATAAGGTATTTATACTTATTACATACCAATTAGCCGTTACAAAGTGGCAGCATAACTCTTTCTAACGTTTTCTTATAAGTGCATTAAATACAGTCTGTAGAGAGAAGTGTTCCGGTCGGGAACCATGATTTTCGATCGGAAAATAACCAATTTTGATACGTGGTAGCTTCTAATTGACTAAAAATTCTAACGGCTAGTTTTTATTCAATTGTCCCGGTCGGAACTCCATGTGTCCCGGTCAGGACTTGTCCGATGATACCACTGCTAGGAACTTGGATCTTCTTGGCTTTGAATGAGTCCCGGTCTGGACTACCATTTTCGGTCGGGACCAAAGTTAGTTTGACTAAGAGTATTTTTTACTTTCCGATGATGTGACATATTTTGGTGGTGTCTCCTCTTCAACGGTCACATCTTTTTGAATGTCTTGCTCGAACTGTAACCATTTCCGGTCAAAAAATTGAGTGTCCCGGTCGGGACATACCATATCTCGGTCTACTTTTGCTACTGGAACTTTTAGGTCATCATCCTGCAGAGTTTTTTGGTCTGGACACTTGCTTTGTTTGGTCTGTACTACAATTCCGGTCGGGACATTTTTATCCCGACAAAGAATGAAGAAAATTAATGGATGTTATAGAAGTAAAGGCAATTGGTGGAGTCAATGACAATCCTTGTCACTCACGTCCTATTCAAATCTTCTTTCCCATTTCATGATCTTGCACAATAATAGAGTCGGCTATAAAGGTAACATCATTTTGCTAGTGGAAACTAAATTATATGAGCATTCAGGATCAAACAACATAATTTTTAAGGGAAAATGAAGTTGTGCTTCCTCTATCCTTCATTATATGTGAATCATTAGCATAAGTATCTGGAGAAGAGTTTGAGGGATAGGTAAGACTATAATCAAAGATTCTCTTTACTAAAAATATGTATTGACCTAAGTTGGTACACTTCTACATGAGAGAAGAAAAAAACGAAGAAATATGAGAGATTAAAGAGGGATAATTCTTAGTTTAGTGTGGTTTGGAAAAATATTTACATTTTTGGTGTAGTTTTGAAAAGAATTCTCAATTTGGTATAATCTGAAGAATATTTCTCATTTTAGGGTTGAGTGCATTGGTTAAGGTCGCACATTGTTTTTTTTTATTTTCATTCTTCTTTTTTCTCTATATTGTTATTTTTTTTATTCATGCTAATTGTTATTTTTAGATTGTAACATTTAAAAATTAATAATTATTATTTTTTATTGATAATAATAATTAATTTTGTAGAAAAAAAGTTATAGTTAAGATAATTAAATTGTTATAACATAATTAACTTGTTAATTAAGTAAAAGTTAAGACTATTTAACGAATAAATAAAATTTGTAGCATACTAAACTACAATTTTTTAACTATTCATTATGGTTTTTTTTCATGCATGCATCTATTTGGTAATTTTTATATTGTAGCCTAAGTATACTATTATTGTCTAAAAATTAATAATAATTAATTTTTTGTTAATAATAATTAATTTTGTAGAAAAAAAATTATTACGACAATATTTTTCTTGTTTAGTGATGAAAAATATACAAAAAAACTCTTGTGATGAAAAGAAAATCAATCAAGTCTCACAATACTGATTTCTTCTAATTTATGATCTCAGTCCTCTCTATCGTCTAGTTTCAATTCTTCGAGTACTTATATCCATCAAGTTAGAATCTCATATCTAGCCACTACTACTCCCACCACTACGGTCGTCGTCATCGTCACTATCATCATTTGCCACAACACCTGGAAAATATTATTATCGTGTAAGAAAAATGCCTCTATCAGAGAGTCCAAAGGTGGACGAACCCATTAAATCTAGTGGTGTATGAGGCATCTGAATATACATGAACTCGGAATGCTGTGAATAATGCATCTATTGATTATGTGCGGAAGCAGCATATGGATTCATAAATAGGCTAGAAGAGTATAAGCCCGATGTTGAGGAAGCCTGTGCTAATAACAAAGTTGTAGAAGGCATATATGGTCCACCAGATGTTGATCGACCAGATGGATACTGCTGAAACTGATAAAAGTAAATAGGTTCAAACACACGATAACAAGGTATAGATGGAGGGTCTAGTACATCCCTATATTGTTGTCAGCGATGATGTCATGGTTGTTCAGACGGAGCATGTGCTCGTTACAATTCTTCTGAAATTGGGGCAAGATGAGGAGGCAGCACTGTGACCCTACGTCTATCTTCACGCAGTACCGCTAACGAACTGGTAGCGATCTGTTGTGTAGGATAAGCAGTAGTTGATAATGAGAGGTGCTCAAGTGTATCGGCTTATAGTTAATATACAAATTTATCAGGCTGAGTTATGTGCACAATTAAGATACATTAATTACATCTTAATTATTTTAATCAAATAAGAATGCATATGCATACCGATGCACCAACAACAGCACCTTGATGGAAAATTCACCTCCTTGGACCATCAGGTGGTATGCCTGTGACCACATGATGAATTCTGTTGTTCCATAATTGAATCCATCTTAAATATTATTCATTCCAATTTCTACTAGTGTTGTTATGTAGAACTACAGAGTGAGGTTCCTATCTATTGTGGTGGGTGAGAGATTGGTTGTTGTAGGCCAAATTGTCTGAGAACTCGATCAGACTAGTGCAACTCCATTATATGCATGCATATTAGTGGCACAACAGCCCTCCATATATCATGACCTCTTAAGCAATCAGTCGGTAAAGATTGGATAACATCTGTTTTATATGGTTCCCATATAATCTATTCAATGAAACATAGGATGTTAAATACCATTAATGTTAATTGTTAGAACAAATCAAAGAATTTAAAGGATAATAAAACACACATCTAATTATAAAAAAGAAAAATTTTATAGGATCACAAAACACACCTCATCGGAACGATAAATGTCTAGTATGTATCGGATTTGTATGAGCTCATGTGTAGGTACTTCATGCACTATCCGCTCACCAATCCATCTACAATAATTTTTATATATAATGAAGTACATAAAATTTAGTTGCCATGATGCAATAGTATTTCTTTGAATAATATTAATAGTTGAAAACCATATACCTTCGATCTAATGGTGCGTTGTGAGGTACTTCTTTTACCCTTATTCTTGGAGCAAGAAATGGAAATTTTGGCCATACCCATAGCTGTAATATAAATAATGTGCCTGCAATTTGAGACACAAGAGGATATCTGCACATCGTGCACAATTTTCTATGTAAAAAGCTCAATGTGGCAACTGTAATGCCCGTAATTTAGGTCCGGATAATTAATATGTTTAATTGCCGCAATTAATATTATTAGAGTCTAAAATTAGGGTTTAAAGATTTTATTTTTGTTGTGGGTGATTTAATTAAAAAATATAAAGTTGAGAAAAGTTATAAGAAAGAAGTAAAAGCCAAGGTTTTAAGTGAATATTTAGCAAAAACAAGGAGGGACCAAAGTGACATCTTTACCAAAGAATAAAAATCCTTCTTCTTCCTCATTAACATCAGCCTCAAACCCTAACTTTTCCACCTAAATTCGTGCTCCCTCTTCACCCCTCCATTTTTCTACCTTCTTTCACTCAAAGGAAGCCAAAATCACCAAAAACTAAAGGAAAAATCACTTATATAGCCTAAAACCCTTTAGAAAAGAAGAAGGAGGAAGTTGTTGGAGCTAAAGAAGTCATTTTCTTTGAGAAAGAAGAAAGGAAGAAGCTAAACACTCAAATCTACATTGTCTTTGGTAAAGGAAGAAGTAAGTGAAGCTAAAAATCATCTTGTCTTCTTCTTTTCTCTTGTTTTCTACCATTTTTGTGCTTGGTGGAGACCCATTTCATATG